>JAQISU010000072.1:872500-1002500 GCA_029339505.1 Unio delphinus | reverse complement strand
GATGTTATTGATATCATGCTTGTTTGTACTGGGTTCGTGTTCTCCACTATTCGTTGAAGTAATTCCTGCGGTGTTGTCATTGTTATTATACTCATGATTTATTTCTAATTTTGGTATCGAGGAATCATAAATACTGACCATCACTGAGAACTCACAATCTGGTAATGTTGATATTATTGAGATCATTTTGTTTTTTGGGTTCGTGTTTTCTGATTCCATCGGTGTTGTCATTGTTATTATACTCATGTTGTCGCTCTAATTTCGATATCGCGGAATCAAAAATACTGACCATCGCTGAGAATTCACTATCTGATATAATCGTATTATCGAGTGACGATGATATCATCAGGAATAACTGCGAATATGCGGTTGATGCAATATGAAATTGAATTAAGTAATTCTGCAGTTTACTCTGGCTGCATGATGATATCTTTTTTGCTATCCCGGTTGATATACCTCCGATTGTAGCCACCGCAGAAATGCAAATTGGAACTACGACCGGGGCAATCATTGTAACAGATGCTAGTATTATTCCGGCGCCAGTGAGAACGCTTGACACCGAGTATATAATAACATCAATTGCGGTGATTCTTCGTCGGTATTTTTTTATTTTTATTTGATACTCCTCAGTGAGGGTTTTGAGTCTATTCTGAAATTCTCTGACCTGATCATAGCGACATTGCGTTGATGAAATCATTTTTATTTTAAAAACACTAGCGTTTTCAATTGTGAAATCCTTTCAATTTAGTTATTTACTTAAATCCGCTACGAATTCTACATACCACGTTATTGAAACCCTAACCAAATGTTTATCAGTAGATGTTATCGTGAACTTTTCAGTTTTATCCTTGTCGATGATCGTTGAAATCGTATTGTTGACCCCGGATGAACTCGACGATGATATATTAAATTTAGTTAATGGTGTTACTAGTGTTAATCGATAAATACCCTTAACTGTTGCAGTGATATCTAATTTGTTGTTTGCAGGTGTCCACTTAAATGATCCGTGTTGGATTGTGTACACGACGTTGTTGGT
The DNA here is from genome assembly GCA_029339505.1 of Unio delphinus. Lineage (NCBI taxonomy): Eukaryota > Metazoa > Mollusca > Bivalvia > Unionida > Unionidae > Unio > Unio delphinus. The sequence continues at coordinate 1,001,464 of JAQISU010000072.1, read as the reverse complement.
TTTCTCATGAGGAATTTTTGTTTTTTCAATGATTGTTATCATCCTCGAAAAATCACCTTTGACGGCTTCGATGAAAGTTTTTGTCTCATCGATGGATTTTTTAATATCAGGGAGTTTTATTTCAATTTTATCCAACTGGGTTCCAATAAATTTATCAATGATATTTCTACGAAATGATATAAACTGTTTTCCGTTATCTTCAATTCTAGATTCAAGTGTTTTTAGTACAACCACAGAATTGTTTAACTCATCGTTGAGAGTTTTTAATCGATCTGTAATCGTCGAAACGAGTACACCCGGTTTGAGTTTACCCTGATCGGAAAATAACGCGATAGTATCCTCGATTGCGTTTTGTTGTTTAACCAAAACATCATCCAGAGAAATATTACTGGTTTTCAATTTACCCTGATCGGAAAATAACGCAACGGTGTTCTCGATTGCGTTTCGTTGTTTAACTAAAATATCATCCAATGACACATCACTGGATTTCAATTTACCCTGTTTGTCTTGAAATACAACTATTTCATTAGGATCCACACTTGTTAAATTTAACGTCTCAGCGATTTCATCTTCAATTATTTTTTTTATATCCTTGACAGAATCAGGTGGTGCAGTACCATCGGGTTTGGGTTTCAAACATCTCCCCCAAATATCAATCATGTTATTGTAAAACTCTTTCTTTCTCTAGAAAGCGATTGCTAGTGTATTTATTCACGACAACATGTGGTGGTTTTCCGCTTGGGTTACTCAAGGAGTTAGAAATAGCGTCAAGGACATTTAATACTTCGCTGCCACATATTGGTGGGTCATTCATTTGTTGTGTTGGTAGCGTAGAATACCAAGTCTTCATTGGAAGGGTTTTTATATACCGCATAAACTCTTTTGGTGGGGCTAATCCATATGAATCGAAATAAACAATCCCACGTGGATCAATAGCGTATGCAACCCAGTGAGTACCAGGTCCGGTGCTGTTATCGAGATTAATAATACCTGTTTCAGTTTTGTTTGGTTGATGTGGTAATTGATCTTTCATAAAAACACCTCTGAAATTTTTAATCACTAGTTTTTTAGCCGCATCCATTAAATCAAAATTGGACATGGGAACCATAGGTTCCTCAATTAATAAATCGTTCCTGGTAGTCTTAGACCCGATACGTTCACGGATCTTCCGCTGTACCACGAATACGGGGTTCTTGGTAGTCTTAGACCCTTTCCCTTTTTTTTATATCCTTTCCCAGTTGTCTTCTTTAGTGCCATTCCTGCTGCAGTACCAACGGCTCCTAACGCTGCCGCTTTAGCCACCGCTGGGGCTGCTGTTGCAATCAATGCTGGAATCGCAGCTAACAACGGAAATATACCGCCTGTTTTAATCATATTTTTGATAGCAGCTGCAGAGAGAGTAATCTGAACACCTTTTTTGGCTGCAAGTGCATCATTGAAATGTTTTATTTGACAAGTTGTCAGCGATAGTTTATTTGCACCACCAGTCATTTGGTTGGGTTTCAACGTGATTGTGGTTCCACATTTTTTAGCTGATTCCGATTGCAATTTTTTTAATTGACCGGGAGTTAACGCAACACTAATAACACTATATGACATTATACATAATTGATTGATTCTAAATCGTTTACAATTTCAATTACATGTTTTCTACTGGGGCATCTACCACTCTCATTCTTCCACCAACACCTTCAAGTAGCATTGATTTATCACTGAGATTGACAGCAACCGCTCTATAATTAGAAAATAGCACCACGAGTCACATTAGCTCTAAAGTGTATATCAACGACGGACTGTCTTGTTAAATCGAGATGTTCCAGTGAGAAGTAATAGATCGGATACAGATTTTTAAAATCATATTGTGATATTTGCAAACCAGTATCAACATTTTGATCACGTGCCATAAATGACAACAGACGATGATACACGCGTGCAATATGATTTTCTGTGTAATTAAGTTGTATATCCTCGGATGGTTCCTGTTGGCCGTTTATTCTCAGTGAGACGTCTTTCACACCTAACTGATCAAATATCATATGGCTGGAGAGTTGATTGCCAACTCGTGTGTTATCCTGTAACGCAATAAATATATGACGTGGCGCAGCAACACCTTGTTTTGATGCTAGATTCCACGTGAATAACCCGTTCAGATTTGATTGCTTCACATCTGTACTCACGGTTAGCCATCTCAACAACGACTTTCCTCCTTGGTCCATAAATGATAGTAATCGTTCTTCTGCGGTGATTGCTGGAGTCAACACTGGCCTCCACAATGATATTTTTGTTAAATTGACTTTACCGGCATCAGCATTTGGATTTGCAACATCTGCTGGAATCCTCCAGATTGCGTCACTATCATCACTCTTTCGTACAAGCGATACTTTATGCTTAGCTCCATAAATAACTTTTCTGACGTTTCTACAGAATCCAAATATGTGATGCAGTGGAATCGCGCATGAAAATGATTTACGCGCTCCTTGCAACATTGAGTTTCGTGTTGCAGCTCCTAGATTGAAATTAACGTCGTTGTTTATAATCATATTCTCGACATCAGCATCACTATTATCACGTTTTTTTGGTCGTCTTGCAACAAATGGATTTCCTCCAGCGGTATTCTTACCATCTTTTGCAAACATCATAGAGGGTCCTGCTGATCTTGTATAATCATCAGAATATCTCGCTAACCCGATTATTGTTGTAGCCACATCAACATCGCGATCTATGGACTCAATTTCTTTTCCATCAATGAGATATCTAGCACTCTCAAATAACGCCATAATACCATTATTGACAAAACCGACTTGAGTACCATCTGGATACGGTGCTGGTACAGCAGGAGTATCATCAGCTGTTACAAGTTCTCCTTCTACTTCAATAAACGCTTCACAGGGCAAAAAGTATTTACTGGTATCATGGACTTGAAGTTCAATTCTTGCTCGACTATTTGAGTCTATGGCATGATAGGCGTAATATTGATAATCGCGTACAGAATCATCCTTGCGAATTGGGGCATCTATATCAAACGCTGGATCAGGTGACTGTTTGAACATTTTATTATATTTATCAGAGTCTAAATCGCGATTTTTCATTTCATCGTCGTGTTTTTTTAAAGCCACTTCCTGCTATCATATTTGCAATATTGCTTTGGTCGGGGGTTAAAGCCATCGACGCTAATTTTTCGTCTACTGCGTTATTTATAATTCTACTAACACTTGCAGGCATTTCCGCTGTAGATGGCAATGGTACCGGTTTCTTTTTTCGTAAATCACTTCGTGATTTCACTAATGATGTTAATTTATTCTTCGCGGTTGAAAACGCTTTTCCAGCAAGATCTCCAACAGCACCAATACCCTTATCACGAATAACATCAATTGCTTTCATTCCTAGTTGTTTAGCCAACGGCATCACTTTTGGAGCCATTCTCGCAAATAACCCTGCAATGGTATTGCCTAAACCATCTCCGTAGTATGCTCTATAAACTGGAAACCGTGAGTTAACTACATAGACGGGGGTTGGTTTATCATGATTGTAGTGTATGATCATTATTTGAAATCAGAAACCATTTTTCAATTGGAAACGCTAGCGTTTTTATTCAGTCTCGGTGATTAATCACTGTGATACCCACTTTCCGCTAACTCGCCAATGAAATCTCGATATGTTTTGATATCCATGATACCGCCTTGAAATATCCATCTACAGATATCAGCTGCTTCATTAATTTTTTCCGGTGAGTTATTTCCGGCTCGGAATCCTCCTACAAGAACTTCTAATCGTGATATATCACTGAGAACACTACCAGGACATGAAATCCAAGGATTTTCCCTCGAAGAGTTTCCAACGCTAGCGTTTTGCAATCCACTTCCGCTATAACCAGCTGCTTCATCCATTTCGTCTAAATCGGCTTTTTGTAAATAATCAAGACCAACATCATCATCAGGTGGTAGTTGTTGTTGTTTTTTAGGCGAGTAGACTACTTTCTTTGCAGGTTGCTGTCGCCTTCCTCGCAATTTTTGCGGTTTTTGTTGTTGTTTAAACTCTTCGTATTGATTATACACTTTGCCCACCTCATTGATATATCCAATGTATGATGCGTTACCCTTCTTCTTAATTCTACCTGTTTTTTCAGTTTTGATTTTGTAGAATATATCAGCCCAGTGAGTTATATCTCTAACAAAGTTATGATGTTCTGGTTTCAACAAATTTTTCCTGTTTTCATAAGTCGTAACAACAAGCGCAGGAATTTTTGCTAGTTTAGTCTCAATGATTGCTGCTAAACCCGCCTCGTTAAATATCACGCGTAAATCATCTACTATTTCTTTTGATTCTATTTGTTTTGTTTGTTCAGTTTTCGCTGCTATTTTTTCGAGTTCACCGATAACAGATTTTCCCGTCTCGGGAACATCTCCCAGTATAGCACGCTCTATCCCCTTCGTTGCTGTGGTTACTGGTTTAAACAATTCTTCGGATCCCATAGCAAAATCAGTCTGAAGACTCTGTCGTTGTTGTAGTTTATTCCGTACAGAGTCACGAATTGGTACAAATCTCCTGATTGCATCCAGTCGTTCACGAGCCAATCGGGTTGTTAATGCTTCATTGACCATTATTTAAAATCAGAAACAATTTTTCAATTGCAAAACAATTTTTCAATCCCGACCTAACACCATCGATTTTTGACATCTCTTGAGGGTCGGCTAAAAAAAAATGATTAATGGTCGGGCAATCAAATAATGATAAATGGTCGGTCAATCAATAATGATAAATGGTCAATCAAAATTGTTCATTTTCTTGAATTAACGCCCGTAGGTTTCTAACTTTAGAATTAACCTCCTTTTTCAATTCGTATTCGTACCCCAATTCTTTTCGTATTCGTTCTACGATGGTATACAACGGAGCGAACACACTTACGTCACTGGAAAATGCGAGAGAGTCCTTAATAGAATTCTGAATTCTTTTGATGAGCGCATACTTCTTTGGTAGCATGTATTTATTGTTGTTAACTCCGTATTCTATATCCTGAAAATCAGACATGATTTGATCAGGATTTAACCCATCTGATAGTTTAATATCCCAACTTTTCAATTTTGAAATCTCGGATAAAATGCTATTCATGTTTTCAGAATTCATTATTCTATAACAATTATATATTTCTAAATGAAAAATATGACGCATTAGACATAACTAAATTGAATTTTTTGTCCCGTCCTTTTTGAAATAGCCGATCGACAAACCCCCTCTGCAACGAATCGTACTGAGGCTCTACAAATATTGAAATACTTGCCGGCTTCATATATTGATTCAAATATTTTTTCTTCGTTAGTTGATGTATTCAAAGATTTTACTGGTTTCACTTTTTTTGAACAAATGCCAGTCCTTCCTCGTTTGGAATTCTCACTCTGTGTGATTGCTTGCATATTTGATAAAGAATTGTTCCTTGAATTAGAATCCTTGTGATCGATAACAAAACCATTTTTGATCAATCCATTGAAACATTCAAATACGAAACGATGATTGTAATATTTCTTCTTTCCAACAGTAAAGAACAAATACCCCATACCATTATCCCACCCAACTGGGTTCTTCAGTCTACAGTGTCTTACAACACCATCACTGGATGCTTCATAATTTGTACTCACTGGGTGTGGTCTGAATTCCTGGTTCATTAGTATACTATACTATTTGTCTAATTCATTGACTGATCCATTTGCAGTGATTCATTATACATAAATCTTTCATTTAGACACTTGTTTTTAGTATAGCATGAAGGACTTCAAGAGATTGACTTCGAAAAATGCTGAATTCAATGCTGATAAGGAGTTTAAGAGATTATTAAAAATCAATCCTAGATTTAATCTCGATAGACCCAAAAAACGTCCAATAAACGGAAACATGAAAGAGTTTAAGAGATTATTAAAAATCAATCCTAAATTTAATATCGATAGACCCAAAAAACGTCCGAGAGACGGAAACATGAAGGAGTTTAAGAGATTATTAAAAATCAATCCTAGATTTAATCTCGATAGACCCAAAAAACGTCCAAGAGACGGAAACATGAAAGAGTTTAAGAGATTATTGAAAATCAATCCTAAATTTAATCTCGATAAACCAAAAAGACGTAACAAGAGATTATTGAAAATCAATCCTAGATTTAATCTCGATAAACCCAAAAAACGTCCAATAGACGGAAACATGAAAGAGTTTAAGAGATTATTGAAAATCAATCCTAGATTTAATCTCGATAAACCAAAAAAAACGTCCAAGAGAGATTACCCCTGGAAAGATGCTCAATTCAATCTCGATATAGCTTCTAATACACCAAAGAATACAATTCTTGATAAAGCCATGATTAGTAAAATCAGAGACTGTTTTAATGAATTCAAGCGTGATGGAGCATCTTATTGTTGGTCAACATTTCGAATTGATGGTGTTGTTGATGCTACCATGAATGATGAAAAAGCAGCAGTGATAATTTCACGTGTTGGGGAAAAACGGCATTTTTTCCGAATCAAATTCATTATCGAAGTCGATGGCAAATGGATTCTTAAGGATAAATTTGAACCAATCCTCAAGAATAAAAAAGCTGTCATTGTGAGTAGAGATTCCAAACCAGGAATTCTAACCGGCATTGACAAACCATACTACGAAAGATCTTATCCCGTAACAGCAATGGTTTATGGGATATATCCGTTAAATGATAAACCCGATATCGCAAAACTAGCTCCTATGAAATATTCGTCAGGGCTTAATTGTGTAGCAGAACGAATAATAGAACACTTCACCAATGCATCCCGAGGAAATAAACTAACTGATCTGCGACGTAGGAAAATAACCGAGTGGGAACTGACAGTGAAACAGCATGGTGCAAAGATTTCTGATATAGCTAAATTAGAAGCATCATTAAAATTCCCAATATCAGTAACAACAATAACCAGAGAAGTATTATACGAACCGAAATATCAATCGCGAGGAGCCCCAATACAGATTATTGATCATAACAAACACGCGTGGACACCTGCGGTAACAATATTTCCACGAGAACGAACCGAGAAATATATCCCCCGGAAATTTTCCGAGAAATTCGTCGGGGATGTTTTCTATGAAGAGAAATTATTCGATGCTATTCATGCGTTGTGTAAGGATGATCCTGTGTCAGTGTGGTTACTTAGAAGTGATGAAGAATTCGATCAATTTGTAAAACCAAATGATGAATTATATCGCATTGAAGAATTAGATAACAGAATGAGAAAAATCGCTAGTGATTTTTCACCGCAGAATTCCCATGAAAAACTACTCACGGATAGTTTTACTATTCCATCAGTGGTAGCTCACTTCGCAAGAGAAAAAAACTCATGGCGTCCAACACGAAATGATTTTCTCGAGGATGTTAAATTGAGTTGCGTCGAATTCGGTCATGGAGGACTGTGGAATACGAAATACTCACGTGATGGTATGATTTCAATTGATATATCCGCGTGTTATCCCGGAAGTTTTCTCGGGTATGGGGAATGCGCTGAGTTCTTCAAACGATTTGGACACCCCACGCATGAAATGACTCGTGTTGCGATTAATGGACCATTGCCTGATTTTGATTTAACTGGATTCGCTCGTGTGATATCATTCGAATTAGCTACAGGGTTACATCCATGTAGCTATCTTTGGCTCGGTAGACACCTATCTGAAAAGACCTGGATGCCAATAGTGCTATTGAGATATATGATTGATTGTGGTATGCTAATATCGTTGATTGTTTCCGAGGCTATTATATGCTATCGAGCTCAGAAAGAAGTTTGGCTACCACAACCCGACCTAGATAGAATAATCAACGAACTACGAAAACAGTTTCCAGATTTCAGTGAAGAAGAAATCATAAATTGGTCTAAGAAGTTATTTGAAATTAAAAAAGAACAAGCAAAAGATCTCGGAAGAAGAATAATCGGTAAATTTACCCAGGGTGGACGATACGACAACGCAAAATACTCTTCGCGGTTGATCATAGATGTCGCTGAATACGATTTTATTGTAGCGGATTTAATGAAACAGGGAAAACTTGTATCCCGTAAGGATGCTTTTCTATCCAATGGTGAGAAATTAGGTACGGTTGTTACCTACTGTGATGGATGTAATTCCCAGTACACACATTTGAGAAGTTCAATGTTAGCCTATGCTTCTATTAATCTATTTTCGATGATAAATAGATTTCCTAATACCGCGGTTAGAGTGGCCACTGATTCGATGTATATACACAATAAGTACAAATCAGCTGTAGCTAAATTCACAGATCCCGAAGAAAATTGGGGGCGTTGGCGATTTAAAAAGGAGATGCTACATGAGTATTGTGAATCCGCAGACGTTGCCATGGATGAGAAATATCTTTGTTGTAACCGTATTGAAATTCAATCAGAATTTTCTAATGCACCACCGGTATCTGATCCAGTATGTAGATATAAGACAGTTTATTTAAACGGTTGTGGTGGGTCAGGAAAGACAACTCGTGCAATTGAATTATTTCGTCGTGGAAACGCTAGCGTTGCTAACATGATTGTGCTAACACCGACTCACAGACTCGCCAGAGAGATGATACAACGAGGGGTAAATGCTTGCACTTACCATAGTTTCTTTCGATGGAAGGGTGACAAATGGACTCCTGAGCGTATGGGTGATAAATTCATTCCTGAAATCTTAATTTGGGATGAAATATGCACAGTGTCATTAGATGTATTAAAAACATTTCTTGAGTGGTTGTTAACCAAAAACACAAAAGTCGTCATGTGCGGTGATCACGGCCAACCACCACCATTTGTCGGTGCATCTCCACATGAATGGCTAAAGGGTTTTGTAGACTACTATGAAGAAATCACCACTGATTATAGATCACTTGATGAACGATTCCGCGAGTTCAAAGCGCTAATTAGATTACAACCGGATAGAATCCAATGCGAAATAGCGCGTGAAGTGATTTCAGAAACCCCAATGAATGATATCTGGGAAGCGTGGAGACCAAACGATTTGATCATTGCAAGTAGAAAAATAGTCAGGGATACACTTCAGATGAAGCTATTTGAATTGCATAAAGAAAAATTTGCAACGCTTCCAGTACCCCTTTGTTATAGGCCATCGAATACACGAAAACAGAATATTGAAGTTGATATTCCAGGACAGAGTGAAAAACAAATTCTTGTATTAAATGATATTGTGCTGGTTGATATCAGCGTCGTTGAAGATGCATTGCGTGCTAATAAATCCCCGTGGACGCTAGGATACGCAGCGACGATACATTCTTCACAGGGATTGACTATATCGAATACAATTGTTTGGATGGTGGATAATCACATCGAATGGTGAAATTTAGTCTATCTCGCAGTATCCAGAGTACGAAACATAAATCAACTTCGAAGAGTTGTCCTCGATGATGAAATCATTGGTGATGATAATGACACAACAATAAGAGATATTGATGTTAGCATCATTAATAAAAAACTCTCCGGTTACAAACAACAGGACAAAAAAAAAACAACGAGAATTTGATATTGATGCTGAACTAATAATCACTTTGAAGAAACAACAGAATAATCACTGCGCGAGTTGCAATTGTATAATGCGTTGGCAGTATTCGGATAAGGATCCTCGCCAATTCACCGTAGACAGAAAAAATAACATTCTCGGTCATGTCAGAAATAATGTGATGTTGACTTGTCTTGAGTGCAATAGACGCAACGGTGCTAGTTAAGACCATGCGGTGGCAATTGAGTATCCTCGGGAATCACTTGTAGTTGTTGTCGAGTAAAACCCCGCTGAGGGGCAGTTGAATCCAGTTTATAGACTGGAGGTCTACCAGTTGATCGTGTTATACTAGATATCTTATGCGTAGTGACGCTCCAAATAGGATCAGTAGCCCTTTTTCTACCCCCTTCAAGCTCTCCTGGTTCGTATAAGTACCTCACAATGACACTACTACCAAGAATTGGTTCTTTGAAATCTTTTTGTGGTTGTACGGGTATTGACTTCTTTTTAATCGCGTTGATAGGTTTCATGTTGATTGTTCTAGTAATCTCGTTATTCAGTGCAGTAATCACAGATGGTAATCTTTTAACCCATTCACGGGATCGCTTTTCTTGAATGAATTCTTTTGCGTATTGATACCCAAATAACCGCTCAGCAATCGTCCGATTAAATCGTTCTACAATGGCCTGATCGCGATGTAGCGCAGTATGCCCTCGTCGTATGGTGACATTATGATGTTTCATTGTAGATAACACTGCACCCTGAAATTCCTTGCCAGGATCAACCTGCAACAGATTTGGCCAGTGCAGAGGACCTCGTCGATAAATCCTTTCAAATGCAGAAGCGAATTCAGTGGCTGATTTTGTTTTTAACGGTTCTGCTTCTTTGTATCGACTTGCAATATCAACTACGGTTAAAGCGTATTTGTAACCACGATCATGTGGCAGAAATAATATATCAGCCTGATGAACTTCATTAGGAGCGGTCACATCAAAATGCGAGAATTGAATTTGTTTAGGCGGTGGTAGATAAGTTTGCCATAGTGCCTGTTTGGATAACCAATTAGCCGCAGTGGTTTTTTTCACTTTTGCAGCGCTAGCGAGTTTATGGACTGCTGATTTACCCCTCCAGTATCATCTTGGGGAATAATAAATTGATTCCATATTATTAATTACCAGCACCTAACATCAATTTACTTTTCATAGCCGATTTTATCAAAAATGAAGACAATTTGTCTTTGAATTATTTATCAGGAATAGCATATAACGCATGAATTAATTTCACATCTGCGAGATGCCTGTGTTGCAGATTGCTGCTTTTATAAGCAACATCATGAAGGTGACAGGCCTTATCAATGGCGTTTATTTGTTCTTCACCGGGGTTGGGTTGATTTTGATTATTGAGTCTGATATCAAGTCTGGTTCCCGGTCCACAGTAGCTATATCCTGGAAGGTGCTTTTCTCCGGGGTATTTTGCCCATGGGGTTCCAGGGAGCTTTGCCAATTTGGCTGCGATATCACCTCCTCGTTTTCTTTTAAATCAGATCTCACAGACACAAATCTAAATTTCTTTGTACCACATTGCACGCATTTACCAGAAAGCGCTGATCGGTTATTTTTAGTTGTAATCGTCGTCACATCATCTGTGCCAGTACGCGTTTTACACTTCACACAACATAGATCCATAATTTATGTATAGAAATATGGATATAATTGATTTTTCAGCGACTAAAACAAGAGAACCAATTAAGCATCATGCAGCGCTACCAAACTCTATCCGGATGATTATAATCGGGCCATCTGGATCCGGTAAAACGCAATTGTTACTCAATTTAATAATGAGATGGATGAAGTGGGATAAGTTGTATTTAATTGCCCCTAGCGTAGATGATCAACGATGTTATGAAGTGTTAAAAGATTTTAACGAGAATGCATCAGAAATTAAGGGTGAGAACGCCATTGATTTTATAACCGATATCGATGAAGCACCGAGTATTGATGATATTGATGGAGATATTAACAATTTAGTCGTATACGACGATATAATGTTGGATAAACAAAAAAATCCTGCTAGAATATTTTCCCGTGGGCGTCACAAAAACACTGACGTGATATATGTCACTCAACGCTACACTCAGGTTCCAAAAGTCATCAGAGATAACTGCAATATTCTTTCTGTATTCAACGGAGTTGATACTCATACTCTTAGAAATATTTGGCAGACATGGTGTTCTGATATGGACTTCAATCAATTTCGAGATTTCTTTAGTCATGCTCAGTCGACTCCGCACGGATTCGCAACAATAAATTTGCATGATCCTCGGACACGATATCGTATCGGACTTGATCAAATATTCGGTTAAAATCATTTGTTATTTTTTGTTAACCCAGTGATGAAATCACTAAGCAGCAGAGAGGGTGGATGACCACATCGTTGCGAGCAAAATTGATTAAAAAATCGTAAATTCTCCGTTTTTGCAAAAATGGAGACTTTTTTTTGGGTTAAATGAGATTTGTTGGAAACCTGATATTTTGTTCGAAAACGTTATCTATAGGCCATATTTTGTTCGAAAACATGATCTGGAAGCCTTATTTTTGCTTGAAAACGTGGTCTGTTCACCCTCTCTGCTGCTGATACAGACGTTAAAGTTATAATTGAAATTAAAACGATATAAATACGAAGTGCCAGACTACACAAATTAAAAAAAAGACATCAAGACTTAATAATGTTTATATCCTTAGCTTTTGTCAGCCTATTGTTTTTTTCTTATTTCGTTGTGTTTGTTTTTGTATTATTGTCATTGTTTATGTTTTATGTTTTATCTATAGTTGCAAAACACATAGAGCTTTTAAAGCTTTAGATTATGTGCGGTACTAAATCCACAATGCTAATATGATGCATTATTATTATAATTTGTATTATTATGATTATTATTATTATTATTATTATTATTATTATTATTATTATTATTATTATTATTATAATTATTATTATTATTTTTATTATTATTATCATTATTATTATTATTATTATTATTATTATTATTATTATTATTATTATTATTATTAAAAAGAAAATATTGTGATGTGTTCTTAATGGCGTCATCTGAAAATCAGAATTGTAATGTGCCAATGAAAACAAAAAATTTGTGTCAAGTGAAACAAGACACTATAAATGTCATCAAAGAGTCAATTTATATATTGATATAAGACAATAGTCAATTGATATATTGATATAGGACAATAGCCAATTGATATATTGATATGTTAGAGTAGTCAATTTCTGGTTTCTACGACATAAAGGAAATGGTCATAGACAAGAATGTTGGGAATAATGACGAACACAATTTTTAAGCCAAATGCAAATCTGTGAAAGTCAATCACCCTTACCCTGTCTGGTATGATGCACTCTATGATATATCTACCTGCTTATACCTATTAAGCTGTTGTATTCTATATGTGTAATATGACGATCTCCAAAGTACTAATGAAGATAAAACCTCATTAATGTCTATAATAAATACTTGTCAGCTTTTCTCACTATGTTGATAATCCTAATCTTGTCCTAATCAGACAAGAACACACGGTATTCACACAACCACTTCTTCTGAAAATTTTTGCCTAGTTGACGAATATTGTAGTGGGACCCAATGCTGTAGAACAGGTGAAAAAACATTAGTTTCAGTTCATTCGTAGTGCTGTTGGAGATTGTATACAGAATAGAATGGTTCAAGAATTCGGTTGACCTTGGTAACAATACGTTGAGTAAATGTCGCCATTCTTCGAGGAGATCACAACATGCAAATGCTCGTGAGTGTAAACAGGATTCGATACCTATGCTGACTGCGGACTAAGATGCTTCCACAAAGAGAGCCAGTATCTTCAAACAGTCTGCGTATCCCCTTTCTGCTAGTCAATTTATGTGGGCCTACAAAAGACAAGTGCGATGTTGTAGAGGCAGACATGATGCCAGTGGTAGCACTCAATTCCCCAACTATTCAGCTGCTAGAGGTTTTATCTCCCACATTGGAATAACTAGGAATATTGTTAATGGTAGAATACTACCATACAATAATGTATTCCTGTGTATGGTCAGATTTACGGGTACACGCACACTTTCTCTTACGGTAAACTCTAATTGGGCCAGATGTCATCATTGAACGTAGATGGAAAAAGAAAACAAAGTAATATCAAATAGAGCATAATCACTCTTGTGGTCACAGATAAATAATAACATTTGTAATAATGCAAGCAACAAGCAGCGTTCTGATTATATGTATCCAATGCTTCCTTAGCCATCACGCTCCGGTCTCCTCGTGGCTATTACCCTAGTTTGTCGAAACCCCGACCGAGACATCAACGTTTGAAACATTCCCGCCCCTGACTTAATGGCTAAGAGTATCATGTAGAGTGTGGGTTATGGCACTAAACCCGTTGGGTTCGTATCGTTATGGATTCAACAAAAGATTATTAAAACCACAATTGCAAGTAAAAATTCCGTATGTCAATACATATACAATTTTAAGCTTTTCATAATTCATTTCAGCAAAATAGATACAAAAATTCCACATAAAAATGATTTATCATCTTCAATGAATGTGTAGGAAAGAAAATAAACATAAATGCGGTTGATCCAAGATATAGTTACAATGCCATCTTAATTTTGTTTGATAAGGACTATCGCAGGTACCCTTTGTAATGATCAGTCATATTGTCATTGAATTAATTGATCTGAAAAAGTTATCATCGACTAAAACTATCTCTGAAGCCAGGGAGGGGACTTTGTATACAGCATTAAAAGGTGTCTCTACTTTCTTCCGAAAATTGTTTTCTCCTTAAGAGCTTAACATTCCGAGAGAGAGAGAGAGAGAGAGAGAGAGAGAGAGAGAGAGAGAGAGAGAGAGAGAGAGAGAAAGAGAAAGAGAGAGAGAGAGAGAGAGAGAGAGAGAGAGAGAGAGAGAGAGAGCGGGAAGGGTGGAGGTGCTTGTTTACTGTACATGACATAACTTTGAAAAGTAGATTTAAAGCGCGTTCTTCGGTCTAATTAGACTTTATGCTCATTTTCAAAATCAAACAAAGGAAACTGAGACAGATAGCAATGTGCATCATTGTCAAAATTATTGAAAATTATACAATAATATGTTTCAAGTGGTGTGATCGAAAAATACTCTTTTTTCAATGGGGATCCTTTCTTGTCTATATTAACTTGGTGTAGTTTATAATGTTCAAAATTTAAGGCAGTCAGAAAATAAAGTGTTTTCACTCCATTAACATGTATGTTTTATAAAGTTCTATCTCTGACAAAATATATGCAAAGCAACACATTTAAATAAATTGCAAAACTGTATGTAAAATAATAAATAACCGACCTTCTTCCTGTATAAAGTTAATGCATTTTAGAATTGTCTATGCAAGTACCATCAAGCATATTTCCCGACGACAAATTGGCTTGCAGCTATATCAAAGAATATTCCTTAAAACCAGGTGAAAAATCTTTATCAAGAGCGTCCTCGACACCACATGTTGAATTACTTCCCCTATATTGCGATAGGCTTTGAACGCCTTGTCGAGAACTTGCCACACGAGATATTATCCATAATAATTCAACATTGCAGCTCAGATTATTAAGAATATACAAACAATGGCTTTTGGTGTATCTTTAACAAATATGAACAACAAAACCACATTCCTAATGAAAACACAATATCCTGCTATATATGCTTTTCTAGGCGAAACATTCTAATTGAAAACCTCATTGACCTAAAAGCATTTGTCTTTAGATTGTGTATATGTCACTTTTAAACAAAAAGGAATCAAATGCATTTTTTTCTCAATCGATGTCACCAAATCATTAACTTTATTGTATACAAATTCATATGTTCACCTAAATCGTATCTATCATAATCTATGTATTGATTCATTGTCTTGATAATTAAGACCAAAAATAATTTTCTTGCTGAATTTTCCTTCCTTGGAATGATTTTGCTAGGTTCCATACCGAGAAATTAAATGGGTGAAATTTAATAAAACATAACCAACATGATTTAAAATTCCGACAAGTGTTTGACAGCATAATTAGGATACCCTCTTCCACCCATGCGTGCTAAAAGTCAGCTATCTCTTGAAATTCTACATGTCCAAACTGGTGTTCTTTATACAATTTGGAGAAACTTTGATTTTGCTCAATGGAAAGGTCATATTGTTGTAGAGGAACTTGCCACAAAATTCGAATACATCTTGAAAAAATTTGTTCAATTGTATGTGGAAAGGAACATGACGAAATTGAAAGCCTTGAAAAATAGACTCATTTGGGCCAACAATGTAAAATTTGCAATAGAAAAAGAACTACTGTCGACATGTGATGCACACCGAATAGGTTGATAAGATTATGAGAACTTAGACAAGATATAGTCGAGGACGAGTTCAAGAATTGCATCCACAAAGTATACCAAGATCTATATCAATGAGGGAAAAAGGTAACACGTTAGAAATGCTGCTTTTACAGCTAATGGTTATTTCGTTGACTAACAAAGTTTCGTTTGTCAGGAAGTGTTCCTCGCAGCTGATTTTTGTCAAAGAAAATCATTTCAGTCTCTTACGATTACCAAATCTCAATCTGACAGCGTTAGGAATGAAACGTCAAATAAGACTAATCAGAAATCATTATATTTTCCTTGTGCTTAAATTCCAAGAAGCGAGGACACTTATTAACAAGTACGTCATCTTTTATTGAAATGTTACCGACGGAGCCAAGCAAATGTGACAAATAATTTCAATCAATATGTTTTTGCTTCTAAATTCACAGTGCCTATCAATACGAAACAGCATATGAGAGATTTGTATATGGCGGGATATAATCAAAAATCATACTCAACATTTTCTTCAATTGCCGAACCCTTAACCATTGTGTAGAGTAAGATAATCACGTTTTGTTGATTTGACACATGTCGAAACATTTTTGATAAATTATACGCCATTCTTAATTGTGCGCCAGTTATTTCAGCATCAGACTCCATTTATTTCAAAATATGATGATACAAGTAACAAAAGTTGACGGTGTATAAAATCAAGAAGACATCGATTTTGTGCATCATCCGTGTACTATTTCTAAACACATTAAATCTGCACTATATAAATTATTCCGCTATCTCGAAGGAGTGATTGTCTTTCATATTGGCTTTGCTGCAACATTGCATTTTTTAAGCTCTTATTGTTGTATTTAGGGATCGCAACTCCTTTACTTCAATCAGCAAAATGATAAACAAAACTTAGAGAGTGTTGGGAAATAGTTTGATGCTGCAGGGATACAATATTGATATTATACACATCTAAAGGAAAATATTACCTGATTTCAGATACATTTTCAGGTATATATACGTTCTATGTGCTATAATTTGTACATATTTGTGTTATTCATAAATGTTCTTGTGTAATTTATTTGTATATTTTCTTTGTTTTACCAATATGTAAAATATGCTTCACTACATATGTTTCATTTGTCATTATGATTTGAGGTGTTATGTATATATCGTTTTTCACTATATGTAGATTGCTTATCAGTTATAAATTTGTGTTTTAAAGCTTTAATATAAGTCGTGATAATTGACCTGTGTTCATGTTGAGGTGATGTGACATTGGATGATTCATTCACGTACGTTATGCTGCAAGAAGGTCAAATGTTATCAAATAATTCATTCCTTTTACCTATGCTATTAATTTTACATCTGTCTGCAATGTATATTGCTGTTCTTCGAATTGGTTTTTAATTGCAAGGTGCTATTTGACTCTGGCCTAAAATATAATTCCAGTACAAATGTTAATGTATTCAAATGAGTTCTGGACAATGCAATTTTGTTGGCACACCAGCATCTTCAATGATCTGAGATTTATTCAGAACACTCGATTCTTTTTAAGTTGTATAAATCTTTCATGATGTTTTGGGAATGTAATTCATAAGACTAGGCTGGATTTTAAAAAAAAGTCATACACGTATTGAAATATTTTATCATAATATCTTTTTTACATTACAAATTTAGCTGACAAATTAGTTTATATTTCTTGGATATGTTCCAAATGGAAAATTGTGCAAGTAAGGATATAACTGGTTCTCACTAGTGATTTGGAGTGAAGGAAAACCTGTAATGTTTTAACTGTTATCTATGCCATTAAAATAAGGCATATAAAAGAGTGAAAAGTAACAAGTTTTGTAAAAAAACGCTACCATCAATTCTAAATGTTGACCAACAGTCAGATACTCCATCGAGTTTAAATTCATTAAAACAATCACGGATTTTACCCAACATGATTCTGTCACTTATTAGACCCTTTGGTGCTACGGAGAATCTATCGAGATTATATTTAGCATTTTTCCAAGGCTTAATTTTCGATGATCTCTCGAACTACTTCATGCTATAATTAAAACAAGTATTTAAATAGAGAATTTATTATATAATGAATCATTGCAAATGGCTCATTATAGGATCAGTAACCCGTGTAACAAATCATGCACAAAGGAGTTCTGTGGGTATCATATTCAATTTTTTCGCCACGGGAGTTATCGGCCCTGACCTTGCCTACGATGTGGGGTCGGTGTGAGAGGAAAATCGCAGTTATGTCTCGGTTGTGGTGGTAAGATATACAGAGAGTTGAAGCGTTATTATGATAAACGAAAAAAAAAAACTCCATCAATGGATCTACCTCTGACTATGTCAGCGTCAATGACAAAATTATAAGAACTCTTCAAAATTATATTGGGAGATTTTCAAGTTAGAATTCAAGCAAATAATAAATTAGACAAATAGTATTATAGTATGTAAATTAACCACGGATTTCATCCACATCCCGTGATTAGCGATTATGAGGAGTCCAGTGATGGTATTATCGGACACCGCATACGGAAGAAACCAGTTGGTACTAACAATGATATGGGATTTTTAAGCTTTACTGCTGGATGGAAAAGATATCGTAATCATCGTTTCGTGTATGAGGCATATAACGGATTGATCCAAACTGGTTTTGTAATCGATCACATACATGGTTTTAAGACTGATCATTCTTTAAATAATCTACAAGCTATTTCTCAGAATGAGAATTTCATACGAGGTGGAACTGGGAAATACTCATATGATCATTTAATATTGAAAATAACGAGGAATTAATATTTCAATCAATGGCCGAAGCTGGTAGATATTTTGATATCTGTCCACCTTCTATTCAACGCGTTGCAGAGAATATAACCAAGACGGCTGTCTCCAAAAGAACTGGACAAAAAATTAAATTCGTTTATGTATGAATTTCATTTTACACTATTCTTTCTATCATTAAAGGAAGTAACTGGTGCGGATATGTCTACGACTTATGAAACAGTTACGGAATGGGTTGTTTAACCTGATTTCGATAAGGGACTTTTCTGATTGGCTGGTTTTAATTGTCATGAATCTCGATGGAAATATAATCAATTAACTGTTTTGTAAAAAAAAAGAACCAAACACGTAGTATTTACAAACAAATATATTTTTGTGTTTTTTTTCTTCAAGTATTCAGTCTTGCTTAAATGCTTTCAATAATCATTATTAAGTACATCAAATAATAAAATCGCACACCTTCGTGTTCGGCTTTCATGTATAACTAGCTTATATACCATATCGTCTGTTATATTATTGGGCTTTAGCGTCGAAAAACCTACGTGAATTAATCAAACAACACACACACTATCCACGGTGTGTGTAGATACTTTTTGTATTCATACAACCTGGGATTTTATTTGGGTTGTATGATTGGTCAACGTATGAATGTAGACCCGCTCATCATCCATTCATTCATTCATTGTATATCTATCATCCATTCATTCATTGTTTATATATCATTCATTGATTGCATATACATATATATATATATATATATATATATATATATATATATATATATATATATATATATATATATATATATATATATATATATATATCATTCATTCATAGTAAATACCACGCCATTGATGTCATTCATTGTATATATCCATTCATTGTATATATCATCCAATCATGGTATATATATCATCCATTCATTGTATATGTATTGTATTGTATATATGTGTTCTGACGCCCATTCCCCTAAGCATATTTCCTTACGTTTCTAACCCGTTATTTGACGAGTTAGGCCCCTTATCGGGCCCCTTATGCTTTGTGGTATGACTATGGACGTCAAAATAAACAGTAACGTGGATGTAATTAGCTTTCCATCACATTGGGTAATCCCATAGGAATGTTCAGAACTAATTATCGGCTAAAAGAAACGGTCATAAGGTCAAATCTCAAAGAGAGATTCAAAGAGAGAAAAATCTCTGGTAACAGAGGAAAATATTTCTGATACCAGAAGAAAAAAAATACTCCCAAATAAGGAACCCTATGAAAGTCATAAAAACCTAATAAGGGACCCAATAAATGAATAACCGCTCATCATGATTTACTCTTTATTTTTGAAAAATATATCAATGTAATTTTTGTATTAGAAATATATAGTTATCTTATAATATGAACTCCGAAAATATCTATAAGATCATAACCGAAATTTCAAATTTGAAGTCCCAAGGGATACAATTATCAGATCGATTAAATTGTGATCAAATTATTTCGGAGTTCGAAGAAATTAATCACGGCACCGAAAGGAATAAGTAAATGCTACCTAGGTCCTAAGCATTTATTTAAAAGCTCCAACATGGAATATATGATACTTTTAAATACGAAATGAAGCGGATGGTTAATTCAAACAAATTAATAATATAAGAATGATTATTCAAGAATAATAAGTTAACTGTGTTTAGGTAAAATTCTTACTATAAATATTTCAATGTTTTGATTACAATAATCCATAGACAGATGTTACGAGTACAGGTATGCGCGATCATCTGTAAAGGTTGTTTTAGTCAATAACGGTTTTGAAATCCTATACTGGGGCTTATCAATGAACGCGGAAGCAAATATTTCACTGATAGTATCGACTTTTGCCTGCCTGCACTGCATCGTACATTAATTGGAAATTGCTCAACTGTTTTAATAATGGTAAACGAAGCATTAACGACTAGATTAGCGAGAGAAAGATTTTTTCGCGATCAAAAAGTATATACCAATACGCAACTCGGTCAGAAGTAAGCTATAAGCCAGACAAAGTTTACAGACTGATAATCCAGCAGGAATTGAAGATTTGTTTAAACCGGTAACCACGGCAACCAAGGGAGAAATATCAGCCACTGAGCGAGGTATATATGGAGATATCCCTGAAAAAGACAAACAAAAAACCCTCTTGGTCCAAAATAAAACGATTGCTTCTTCAGTGGATAAATTTATCGAGGAGGCTAAAACACTAATACAACAAAAAAGTATTACGCTTTAAGTGAGTTCGCTATTAACAGCTATAATTCAAGAAAAGAGTTTTTAGCAGGCGAGTATACAGACGATCCCATATCACTCAATGATTGGGCTAATGAGTTGTATAAAATAAAATGGGGGGTTTAGATAAGAGGAGAAAGGAGTATAAACCCTTTTAAAGAGAAATTGATGATTATAAAAAACAAGAACAACAACAAGAAAGAAAACTCCAAACACCAACACGAAGAAGGAAAAGACGAAAAGACCCTCAGTTGGATGATGATGATGATGAACCCAATGGTGGTGATGATCCACTGGGGAGGGATTTTCTGGGAATGGGGTATTAGGTAGTGGTCTAGTTAGTTGTCCTGGTAATATTATCAGCGATATAGCACGATTAGAGGTTCTCATATCGGGTAAACGAGCTGGAAATAACTCACCGGAAATAATTAATGAAGCAGCTGATATCTGCAGGCGGTTATTTCAAGGTGGCATCATGGACATTGATGTATATTGAGATTTCATTGACGAGTTAGTTGAAAATCCTACGAATTTTTATCATGGTTATCACAGTGACTAATTTGATGACTTCGTCATTCGATTAGATAAATATAATTTAAATAAGAATGATCATACTCTACAACCATGATAAACCAACCAGCGTCTATGTAGTAAATTCACGATTGGCTGTTTACAAAACATCTTATGGTGATGGTCGCGGTGATACCATTGCAGGGTTATTTGCAAGAATGGCTCCAAAAGTGGCGTCGCTAGCAAAACAATTATCGAAGAAAGCCATTGATGTTATTCGTAATAAGGGTATCAGCGCTGTTGGAGATCTTGCCGGGAAAGCATTTTCAGCCGCGAAGGATAAACTAACAGAGTGAGTTCGGGGGCGAAGGAAACCACCATCGACTCTATTATTGCCGTTACCATCTACAGCGGATATGCCTGCAAATATTAGAAAAATTATAAATAACGCAGTATATCAGAAATTAGCATCATTGAAAACTTCTTTGACAACTCCATCATTGACAGCAAGTGACCAAGATAATATAACCGCAAATATGATAGCGGGAAGAGGCTTAAAACCACGATCAAAATCACGATTTAGATCTACGAATATATAATAAAATGTTTAAGCTGACACCTAATCCAGCGTTTGATATGGGCGCCCCAGTACGCAAGGATGATTCTGTACGCGATTTTCAATTATATTCCTATCATGCAATACAATCTTATCTTCGAGGAAGAATCGAACTTCAAATCTATTATACCAGGAAATACTTTTTACCATGCGAAACATTTATTGAAGTGGAATGAGAACTTCGAACAAATGTTGCAGCTAATACAGCATAAGCAGGTAACCCAAATGTCCGAGTTAGTTTTATTAATAATGGTATCATGGCGCTATTTGAGAGAGCAATATATCTCATCGATGGAAGAGAAATTGAAGCCATTGAGCGTGAGGTTGATATTGCAACAACACTAATCGGGTTAGCAAGTTATTCTGGTGATTATACAAGACAAGCGGGTCCATCAATGATGTTTTCTAAGGATATCACTAGTAACGCTACTCACATCCAGTATATCAAATTACAGACACCACAAGATACTGCAGTTGGTTCTAATCAACTAGTTACTCCGGAACACGAAGCAAGACCAGGTGCTGCTTTTGATATTATAAAAAGTACTAATCCTAATTACAACCTAGGATTTGCAAAACGCGTAGCAACGTTGCAGGGGGCTCGTCGACGAGTTTCATGCGCGATTCCACTGCATCATATATTTTGATTCTGTAAAACTGTCCGAAAAGTTATTTATGGAGCGAAGCATACAGTAGTTCTCGTGAGAAAAGGCGATGATAATAACGCAATCTGGTGTGGCGCTGATGTTGCTGCCGGTAAAGTCATTTTAACAAAACTTTCACTGTGGATGCCAGTACTGACTCCATCAATCACAACAGAAGAGCGATTACTATCATTTATGGATCATAGAGGAAAATCATTGCTAAGTCGGCTAACAACAACAACAGATACCATGGATTTTAATATTGATGGTACACTAACATGTCATCTGGCATCAAAACAAGGTGTTTCAGCTCCACGTCATCTATTTGTTGCGCTACAGAATACTGAGCGATTAAACAATCAAGAACGCAGCCATAGGATATTTGATTAGATAGGTGTTAATGCAGTCTCTCTGAGAATAAACGGACAACATGAACCATCCGGGGATATACAACTTGATTAACCACTAACCAAATAGCACGTGTGTATCATCGTCTGTTATCATATATGGGACGCGATCAAAATGTCGATACTAGTATGCAAATATCACAGTTGAATTTTAAAAATCTGTATCCGATTTATTACTTTTCGCTGGAACATCTTGATTTAACAAGACAATCCGTCGTTGATATACACTTTAGAGCTCGTGTAGCCCGTACTGGTGGTATTGCTAATTATAGAGCGGTTGCTGTCATTCTCAGTGATAAATCAATGTTACTCGAAGGTGTTGGTGGACGAATGAGAATCATCGATGCGCCAGTGGAAAATATGTAACAATTAGATCAATCTGTTATTGTATAATGTCATATAGTGTTGTTAGTGTTACGTTGACTCCTGGTCAACTCAAGAAATTGCAATCGGAATCAGCCAAAACATGTGTACCCACGAAAACACTGAAACACAATCAGATGTCTGCTGGTCAGAGTAAATTGTCACTGACAACTCGTCAGATAAAACACTTTAATGATGCTTTCAATTATAAAATAGGCGTTCAGATCACTCTCTCTGCGGCTGTGATAAAAAAATATGATTAAAACCGGTGGTATATTCCCGTTGTTAGCCGCGATTACAGCTTTGATTACAGCAGCGGCCCCAGCGGTGGCTAAAGCGGAGGCGTTAGAGGCCGTTGGTACCGCGGCAGGGATGGCACTAAAGAAAGCTACCGGACGAGGGTATTAAAAAGGGAAATGGTCTAAGACTACCAGGAACCCCGTATTCATGTTACAGCGGAAAAGACCTATGAATCCCATGTCAAATTTTGATTTACTCTATGCTGCTAAGAAACTATCGATTAAAAACTTCAAAGGCGTCTTTCTGAAAGATCAGCTGCCGGCACAATCAAACAGCGTTGAAACCGGTATCATTAATCTCGATAATGGCAAAGGACCTGGAATCCACAGGGTTCCATACGCGATTGATCCGCGTGTGATTG
Source organism: Unio delphinus (assembly GCA_029339505.1). NCBI lineage: Eukaryota > Metazoa > Mollusca > Bivalvia > Unionida > Unionidae > Unio > Unio delphinus. The sequence goes on along the minus strand of JAQISU010000072.1, from coordinate 977,379 downwards.
TTTATTTCGATTCATATGGTTTAGTGCCACATAAAGAATTTATGCGTTATATAAGCCGCTTCAACACCCCTCGTTGGTACTCAACGATTCCAACTGAACAAATGAGTGACCCACCAATATGCGGCATTGGAGTATTAAATCTCCTTTACGCTATTTCAACATCTGGAAAACAACCTCATCGGGTCGTAAATGAATATACTAGCAGTCGCTGGAAATCAAAGATTTTAGAGAAATAATTAGTTTTACAATAAAATGATTGATATTTGGGGATGATCTTTATCAGTGCTGTAGAAACCTGAACCCGATGGCGTTGCAACCGGTGACATAAAAAAAATAATCGAAGATGAAATAGCTGAGATGTTGAACTTGGCAAATATTGATCTCAATGAAATTGTTGTTTTTCAAGATCGTCAGGATAAGTTGAAAACTAGTAATGTTTCCCTGGATGATATTTTAGTTAAACGACGCGACAGAGTAGAATATACTATCGCGTTGTTTTCTAATCAGGGCAAACTCAAACCAGGTGTACTTGTTTCAACGATCATAGATAAATTAGCAACACTCGGTGATAATTATTCACCAACGATAGAATTATTTAAAAAAACTACGCGATTAATATGACAACCATATAACTAAATTCGATCAGTTTTCTAAAAATAATAAAGAAATATAATTGACAATATTCACAAACCTCTATCAGATTTGCTTAGTAATCCACCAGTGACCACACCGAAGCTCATAGAGATGATAACGTCTATGTTTGAACTAGCAGCACTTCAAATCAAATATGAAGAACACGTGAAACAGTTTTCGTAAAAAATATCGTAGATAAATTTCTTGGAATCACATTCGATAAACTCGACATAAAACTCCGGATATTAAAAAATCCATCGATGATCTTAAAGCAACCACTGATTAAATACCCGTGATTAATCGGCGAAAAGAAGTTATTCGCGAAGATATTAAAACAAACAACGATATTATCAAGGATGATATGCCGAAGATGATACAAATACTTGAAGAAACAAATATCCTTCATGACAGAACCAACAACGTAGTATACACGATTCAGCATGGATCATTTGCGTGGACACCATCCACTAACACGCTAAGTATCAATGCAGCCGTCAAGAGTATTTATCAATTAACACTAGTGACGCCGACTCAATTTAATATTTCATCAACGAGTTCATCTGGGGTCAACAATACTATATCAATCATCGTCGTAAAGGATACAACTGAACAGTTCACAATAACAACGAATGATAATAATCTGGCTAGGGTTTCAGTAACGTGGTATGTGGAATTCGTAGCGGATTTAAGTAAATAATTAAACCACAAGCGGTTTAAATTGAATTCTATTGTAATAAATAACATGTCATCACCGATGATTTCATCGATCCAATGTCGATATAACACCATCAAAGAATTTCAAACAAATCTCAAAATTCTTTTTGAGGAGTACCGAACAAAAATAAACAAATACCGGCGAAGAATCATTGCCATCGATGTAGCTGTATACTTGATGTATGGCTTAATTATCGGCGTTGATATTGCTATATCATCAGTTAAAATGAACGCTCGAGCTGTTATTCCGGTTTGTTTATCTGCGGTTCCAACTGTCGCAGGAATAGCCATCGCGATAGCAAACAAATATCATGTTCTCAACAAAAACTGCACGGTTACATTATTATAAATGCTATGGTATCTTGCGTGTATTCGCAATCATCTAAGTTGATAGCATCGTCGCTCGACGACACGACAATAACCGAGGATGAGTTTTCGAGAATGGTCCAGAAGTACGAGTCAACATAGCTGGACATAGAGCGAGACAATAATAATAACAATGACAATACCTCAAGAACTACTTCAACGAATATTAAAAAATACCGAACCGAATAAACGAATAGCGGAAAATACCACACCGGTGAAAATCAGCATGATCTCAATAACATCAACTAATCTTGAATTCAGTGTGAATTTCCCTACTTCGGTTCCCGTGAAGGAAAAAGCGCTTGCAAAATTACGAGTGTATCACAGTTGGCCTAACATTAGGTCGGTAGCATTTTGCCGTCAACAACCGAATAATTCCTTGTTGTTTGCGAGTAAGAATAAACCCGATGGAACTCCAGACTGGAACGTTGTTTCGCTACCATCTGGGTCGAACAAGTCAATGCTGAATTACAGCGTAGAATAAAATCCATTACTGGAAAAGAATCATGCATCGCTATAACAGTTCACGAGCCGACATTATCATCCGCAATTGACATAAACTCACCCGGATATGTCGTAGATATCTATCAGAGTTCTATAAGGACAATACTGGGGTGGCCTGAAATCCCACCTCAGACATCTTATCAAATACACTATCCTAAAAATCTTGATTATATTACCGACAAGATAAAACCTGATAATCCAGTACAATGTTATAACGAATACACCAAGTTGAAATTTTTCATTGGAATGATAAAAGATCGCGTTATTAAAAGATACTACACAACTCGACAAGATAAAATCACTGAAAATGTCACAGCGATGAATAATGATTTTTCACTGTTGTTATCTCTTTAATCCGGTACTTTCACCCGAGATAAATTCATCAGCGTCATAGAAACATGTAAAAAAAATCATCAATGACATGGAAACATTTCATTCGCAAATTATTCAGATGGTATTAGGTGACAGTAATCCTTAAACGAGAACAGAGTTTGCGACAGTATATAATATACACGTAGAAGATATTCCCACATTCAAATTACACGGATATAATATCTCAGAACTACAAAAATCTCTTAATGATGCCATTGACGTTGGTTTCAAAAAAATCCACGACGCATGAAGAAAAATGCCACAACCACAAACAATAATTCTCAAATATAAAAACGACAGAGACAGCGGTGGTAGGCATATTGCTGCGTTCAACGTAAATATATCCTCGGTGATAGCGTTGAATTTAGTATGTGATGTTATCGAAGGAAGCTATCAAATAAATCTCGAGCAAACAAATCAAGCTCAACAAGGATATATTTTATATTCATTTGCACCATCCGCTCCTCCAGGATTTCTAATAATCGAGGATCCAACTAATCCAGTCTATATGCGATGTCATAATAATTCATTAACGAGAATTAATTTCAAACTCACTGACCAGTCCAATAATCTTATTGATTTACGAGATAAGGTCTTACAAATTAGTCTGTTTGTAAGATAATAAATGATTTTCATCGTAAAAAAAATATTAACCCATTTACGATTTTTGAGGAAGCATCAGTTTGCAGAATGAGCACTTCTATTAAGAATTGTCGAGGAAGCCCGAGTTTGCCGAATCGACGCCAAAGAAAAGTTGTATAGTTTGCCCCCCTCTGCTGCTATAAGTTATATGGTAATAAAGAAAAATTTGGTTATATTACGATCATTATTTAACGCATGTTTCTTTCTAATCCATGTTGATAATTCTTTTAACTGGTTGGTATCTATACAATATTACGTCAGCCATTAATTCTTCAATAAATAATGTATTTATAATGTTCGAATCCAATGTTGACTGAACAAATATAACATATCCTACATGCAACTCTTTGCATTGCATTTAATATCTCTCTAGGATGGGTAAATCCGTAAGACCAAAAAACAAAAAAAAATTCTTATGCATCATGTTTTCATTATGAATGAAAATAATAAGTCCAGCTGGATATATACAGATCAAAGCGTTTTTATTTATTACCATGCAATATTTATTTTTCAGCTTTATCAGACTCGTTCTATATTTTTGTAGGGGTGTCACCTGACAGATGCCCCTCCCCTCCCCATATTTCAAAAAACTAAAAAAAGTTGTTTTCATGTGAGTTGTGTTCCCAAGATGTGTAGTTCATGCTATTTATTTTTATTTCCATTTACTTCTTTCTAACTTAATTTGTCCCATCTGGATTATATGACATTTGTTAAAGGGGTATTTCTTCCATTTCTCTAATGTTACATTAGGGCGGTTCCTCACAGTTGGTTTTGTCACCATTTCTGGGTTTCTTACCTAGTATTGTTTTTTGACTCTGGCTAAGGGATCCCCTATATCCAATGTATGATTTTAGTGTTTCTGCTATTTGTGTGAGTGCTACTGTGTGTGCATGTGTCTATATATATATATATATATATATATATATATATATATATATATATATATATATATATATACATATATAAATATATATATATATATATATATATATATATATATATATATATATATATATATATATATATCTGTGTGTGTGTGCGTGTGTGTTTGTTTGGATAGCCTTTTCTATTTGAAATATTTTCCAGTTTTTCCAGTCACCGATTGATGACCCGGATCATAAGCAAATCGTCACTTTACTCTTTTAATTCATCATAAATGTGTATTCCAAGAATTTTGAATTTTGAAGCAAAGTCCTTTGTACTATTACCTGTTTGTTTTTCCACTATATAAAATCTCAAATAACTTAAGTTTATTCTGTGTCGTCTTTGCTGTTGTTTTGTCTATTTAAATGATTGAGACCAACTCGAGATAAGTTACGTACATGTATTTTCTCGTCCTATATACTCCTGATGATAGTTAAGTTTTTATATTATTATTTAGCTTCATTATGTAAATCAGACTATGTGTTATTGGATTTATGTTCGTATAATCCTTGGTATTGGTCATTAGAATATTCATTATTAGCGTTTGAATTAGGTCTATTTTTTAATATCTATCTATATGTCTATCTATTTTTAAATCTTGTCGACCTTTGGGGCACCACTGATGACATGACAACCAGCTTCCTCCATTCCAATCTGTTCTCTGATAATCTCACTGTGTCACTCACCTTTAGTCTTGTCCACTCTGAGATGTTATCCTCACATCTTTTCCTCTGTCTTCCTCTCCTTCGACCTTCCTGCACAGTACCTTCCATGACTGTTTTTGCAAGCCCTGTTGATCGTATGACATGTCCATACCATTTCATGTTGCGATTCTTCACAATGGTCAATAGCTCTTCATAGGGTCCGATAGCTTGCATATTTCTGGTTTACACTTCCTCATTCGTGACATGATCTCTATATGAAATGCCAAGCAATCTTCGAAAGCATCTCATTACAACAGCTTGTATATTTCTTTCGAGATTCGCTGTTGTGGTCCACGACTAACAGGCATATAGGAACACAGATGCAACCAAGGGGCGCATTTGTCTGATTTGTGAGCTGAATGAGGTATTTCTGTCTTTATCCTTGAAATTGCCGTTATTGTCAGCGCAATCCTGCGCAAAATTTCTGGTTTTTATCCCTCGTCTGCCACGACTTCTCCTACGTAATTGAATATATTAACTGTTTCCAGTTTTTTGCCACTATTCATGATGTCAGTGCTGATGCCACTGGTGTTGTTGGTCATCATGTTGGTCCGCCTTGCACTGATTTCCATATCAAAAGCATTAGCTGTACTGTTCAGTTTTCCACCAACTGTGCGAGCCCCTCCTCATTTTCTGCAAAGCCATCTAGGTCATCAGCAAAACGCAGATTCGTTATTATTCTGCCTCCAATACTGACAGTTCCTTCATGGTCTTTCAGTCCATCTGTCATGATTCTGTCAAGGGAGATGGTGAAGAGAGTAGGTGAAAGCAAGCAGCCCTGTCTGACTCCCACAGTTGTCCTAAACCAATCTCCCATTTGACCATTGAAGCAAACTGCGCTGGTGGTCTTGCTGTAAAGGCTTTCTATGACTTTGATCAAGTTAGCATTGATATTATACAGCTTCATTGTGGACCAAAGAGCTGCATGCCATACTCTGTCATACGACATCTTAAAATCTATAAAGACATGATAAAGGTTTTGTTGGTGCTGGAGGTATTTCCCACATAGTATTCTCAGGTTGAAAATCTGTTCAGTTGTGCTTCGCCCTGGTCTGCTCGAATGATTAGCAACCTTTGGTTTGCCACATTTACAACACCTTTTAGTTGTCATTTTATTTTATGTTTAATTTACTACTTCCGTATCTATAAACAAAATATTATTTCGCTAGACATTCTTTGCTCCAAGAAGAAATGTAAAATGGGGATTCTAGCGCAATTTGCTCAAAGTAAGCGCAGCGAATAATACAAACCTTATTTCAATTATTTAACCTTTCTATCTGATAACCATTTTTTACCATGATTACTCAAAAAATTCATATCATCAAAAATAATTAAATTTTGAGTTTGTATATTAATTTAATGATATAACAGAACCGTTATTTCAATTAATTAACCCTTCTATTTTACCACTAAAAAGTGATATTTTTATATATAAAAATTTAATAAAAATATTTACTTAACTATACTGCAATAATTTTATTTAAGCTTCCATTTCCAAATCTGAGGGCTTCTAGTATTATCAAATATAAACAAAACTATTTTTGTATACGAACTTGATGATATAAAATAGAAGTATTATTTCGATTAATTCACCCTTCTATTTTACCACCAAAAAGTGATATTTTATATATATTAATTTAATAAAAATATTTACTTAACTATACTACAATAATTTTATTTAATCTTCCATTTCCAAATCTGAGGGCTTCTAGTATTATCAAATATTCTTGTATACGAACTTGATGATATAAAATAGAAGTATTATTTTGATTAATTAACCACTCTAGTTTACCATCAAAAAAGTGATATTTCATAAACAATCATTTCCAAATCTGAGGGCTTCTAGTATTATCAAATATTTTTGTATACGAACTTGATGATATAAAATAGAAGTATTATTTCGATTAATTAACCCTTCTATTTTACCACTAAAGTGATATTTTTGTATACGAATTTAAAATTTAAGAGATTTGTTATAATGAGCGAAGAATATAAAAAGATTGTTTTATCACAACAGAATTTTATTGATGAATATAATATTAAAAAATATATATCACAACCTAAACTAGTTAATTTTGAGTATTATACTGGTATACCAACAACCTGTTTTAATTTATCGATAACAGGAATTATAAATTGTTGGTCTAGAGCAAGTGCTGCTAGAATGTTAGGTCGACCAACATCAAAATTGAATGTAAACAAAAATGGAGAAAATTATATTTTAGGTGGTGATGGTAGTATCTGGATAATTTATGACACGGAAAATCCTGTGTTAGCAAAGATTATAGAGTCATCACAGAGTTTATTTTTGAGCGTATATAATTTATTACCGGCGAAAGTAAGATTGAAACTAAATAAGATTGGTTATACTGTAACAGAACGAGGAAGATTGATTCTTCACGGAGATGATTCTGGATGTGAGATTTTATAATGACCATACGCGAGGGTGTTAATACCATCTAAGGTGTATCTTTTATCATCAAAGTTTACTAACCCGGATTTATTAATTCGGTTTGTTGTTATTGTATGTTTATTTGACCTAATTGCGGTCATAATTGCTCTGTGATTCTTCTCTACTCCATTTAAAACTGATTTATACAAATCATGATTAAATTCTTTTTTTACAGTTGATTTTTTAACACCTTTCGCCTTGATCATATTTTTAGAAGAATCTTTCGCAAGCACTGAATACATCTTAGGTCGTAGCCCAACAAACTCTCTTATAGGTTTGAAACATAATTCATCTTTAAACTTTCCTATAACCTTTTTATTAGTTACATCATTAAACTGACCTTCAACATCTGATAGATCAAAGTATTCACGATGATTATCATAGATGTCTTTATAAAGATCACCATCAAACGATATTTTATACAACAGTGAATCAGTGTCTGAAAAACATAATTCCGCCGTGGGATAATTCTTCTTTATGAAATTGTAGTGAAAGTCATACATCAACCACTTTGAGATATCTAAAATTGCTGCACCGATGTAGATTGGTTTATCAAGAATTATTTCATTTTGATGTTTCTTAACAATCACGAGATCATTTTTTATTGGAATTCTGCTGGCAAAACTATTCTGTGATACTAGTTTAGCAAATCTTTTACTATTTCCATTCACTAACTCGTTATTACACCTATTTCTGACATTTTCCAGAGTTTTACCAAACACAGAGTTTACCATAAGTTTGTAGAAATCCTTTTCAAAATCAGTTTTTGCAGTAGTTCTTTTATCAGTGTTGTATTTCACATATTCAGATAGCCAACATGATTGCTGAAACTCTAGAACCTTATGAATTTTAGTAACGATTAAACCATTCTGAACTGCTTGATGAAGATTTCTATAGTGACAAATATAACCACGTTTCGGTAATAGTGTTGGAACTAGTTTACTAGTTTGAGATTGTTTTCCAGGTCGGTTTGATAACTGGTATGGAGATAACCAGGATTCATCAATCGTCATCTTCTCAGCGAGAAATGGATAATCGTTAGGTAGATCATGTAACTGTTCAGGATATTCTATATCAAATTCTACAAAGAATGAGTGATCGGCAGTAGATAAATCTTTTGTTAGATTTTCAGTCTCATATCAAAATAAGTTTACCGGACACCATCTAGTGCATTTATATGGCATCGCTTGACTCATCGCCCAACCATATAAATTATTGGCGTCTAAGTATATCAGATATGATTTAGGGTTATCCACGGAGTAATCTAAATATTCATTGTTCGCTATGGCAAGTCTTTTAACAATTACAGAAATTCCACCGCGAATACCCTTCTCGATAAATTGATGTCAGGATTAGTTAATAGTGTTAACTCGATAGATGTTTTTGACAACATTGCGTCCCAGGACAGGCTAGGTGATGAAATATACCAACATGGATCAAGATTGTAACTAGAGATACTACTTAACCGGAATGTTTGAACATTATCGTCGAGCAACAAAGTATCCTGGATTAAATACAGATCCATGTAGTCGCCAATAGTTCGGCAAGAAAATGTTTTATAAATTTTTAATGCATGTTGATACTCTTTTTCAGTAACATTTGAATTATTTAGCGTGGAGTAGAATTTATCATAGTTAGGCAGAGTTACCTCCTCTAGTTTATCAAAGCTAGTTATATACTCGTACGGAAATATTCCCTTTGCAGACATTAACAAAGTTTTATCACCAAAATATTCACTTAACGATGGAAAGGTTTTACAACTCTTCGCTAGCTGATCTAAACTTGATAACATAAATTGCATTGAGTCAATAAATTTAATTTTACGTTGAATAGCGAGAGTTAATATTTTCTCAGAATTATTTGATATACTCTCGATGGATGAATTTCCTATTAACGCTGAAACATCAGGATGAGTTAACGCTGACACAATAAAATGGCTATCATATCCACGGAAGTTGTGAGCGAAGACAGGTAAGAAAGTTTGTTTAAACTTATCAGAACAACATTTATGAGCAGCACCAATATACCTACCGCGAAAATCTTTGTAAATCACTTTAGAATCTTTAAGGGTTTCTTCACAACAAACACATTTATCAGATGAATCATATTGTTGTCGCTGTTCTTGAGTTAATGTAGAAAACTTTTGTGATAAGATTCGATTTGCATCACTAAATAAATTCTTTATCAACCATACTGCGGGATCTTCATCAGTAATACTTTTCCGCCGATATAATCTTACAGGTTCACTTAAGTCGGACTCTATACAAGTAATCTTATATGCGACTGAAACTGGAATATGCTCGTGAGTCTTTAATGTTGTGAGATCCTTATATGGTAATGGGACCTGAATAGACTCAAAATCGTATACAACTGAAAATGGTAGCACAAATCTATTTCGTGGCTTTTTGAACTTTAAAATATTATTTTCAGCAGTTGGATATTTCCCTCGCTGATTCTCAATACAATATCGTTGATGTTGAGTTAACTGAGTCTCGCTTACATAACCCCACAAACACTTAACACAAAAGTAGTACTTATCGCGGTGATTAGAAAACTGTTTTCGAACTAACCCGGAAAAGTTCTTAATATATGAGAAATGATCTTTATACAACAGTAGATTTATCGTAAATATATTCGCGGTTTTAGATAATCTTCTAGGGAATAATTTATTACTATTGTCCAGGGAAAATACATTTAATCCACCAGGAATTAATGATCGATTGTTGTTTTCAAATATATCAATCTGAGATAGTTTTACAGGAAATTGTAGTCCAGAACTATTTAATTTAACCAGATGTTGCTGATATTTTGTTACACGGTTCGGATCTTTATCAACCGGAAATAATGCTGCTAAAACACTCCATAGTAAACACTTGTTATCCTCAGATTTTACATTTATTACACAGTGTGAGTCTTTAACAGATTTTGGTAGTTCAACAAAAGCTCCGATTCCAATTGGTGAATACTTAAATACATTAAAGGATACTTTTCTAAGTTTGTTAAACACCCAACCCGATCCAACTCCTTCATACAACTCAACATCATTCAGGTAGTTGTTGAATATAGTTTCCGCAATAGTTTGTCTATCATCATCAGTCAAAACAATTATAACATTTTGTCGCAGATTTACTATTATAGTTTTAGCCGGAGTGACCGCGTGATTAAATAATACCTCTGCGTCAAATACTAATTTTATTGATTTATTTTGTGACATAATTTCATCCAAAGCAGTTTTTATCGCTTCTGCATTTAATACTTCTGGAATCCAAGTATAGGTCTTATCGTTTCCATCTAGAGCGTATCTAGTTAGTGTTAAACGTTTTTTCCGACTTAGTTCTAACAAAACTTTGTCAAATATTTGACGTTGCTTATCTAGCATTAAATTTTCAACAACAGCCTGAAGCCTTTTAAGTTCAACATTTGATTTTGGATATCTATAAGTTTTCCCAGTGATTGTAATATATTTATTCAATAGTTCTTTTACAACAATGTGACGTTTTGATTTCATCACTAGTATTTATTATATTTTACATGTCTTCAAATAAAATTAAAATATTTATTTATTAGAATTATAGAGGCAAAAAAAATCTTTAATTTTTCAAATTTGAATTCCTTTTTAAGGTACCATAATAAAAAATGCCTCCAAAACAATCAAAACCAAAACAATCAAACCCACAACCATCACAATCAAAAATTGGAGAAGCACAAACAACTAGGTTAAATCGGGAGAGATTGGAATCTATTAATAAAATTCTTCCATTAAGAGATTCTATCAGAGATAAATTACAAGCCAAGCAACAAAAACAACAAGATGAGCAGGATAAAGCTAATGATTTTGTGCAAATGTTAATGAGTAAAATGTTTCCAAATAAGTAATCTTTTTTTTTTAAATCATAAATTAAATCAGAAATTAAATTTAAAATTGATTTAAAAATATAGTATAATTATATATAAAATGCCATTTCAAACTGGAACTAAGATTTGTAAATGGCTCCCGATCGGCGAAATTAACGAATGTGGTAAAACATGTAACGGCGATTATTGTGGTACTCATAACGCTCTTATCAGAAGAAATCCTAATTCAGGTCCGAAGCATTGTCTAAAATGTAATAAAGGAGTTCGAGGGCCACATCCATTATGCGGATCTTGTGGTGGAAAACAATTTAGGTCGCTAATATGTTATTATAACAAGAGATCTACAAAGTATTATACTAGATGCAACCCACCAACCGTTGAAGAATTTATTTCTAAGCAAATAGTATAATTTTAATTAAAAAAAATACTTAGATTATAGTTGAATACATAAATGGATGATAAAAATTATCTAACTCGACACTACAAAAATCTAGAGAAAAATATTGAATATTATAAGAAATACGGTTTAAATTCTATTGTAGATGATGAAAAAAAAAATTTAATATTTTATGGAATGAATAAATTATCAGATGGAAGTAAATTACATTTTCAATATACAATTAATCGAGATATACAGGCAAGAGAACGATTACAAATTAAACTAAAACAAAGACAACAACAACTAGAAAATTATAACTAGTGGAGTTTTATGTGATTTATTTCATAAATAATTTTATTTTTTTCTCATTCAATTATCCTAACCTCAGGTTGCATTACTCAAAGACTTTGTGCCTCACAGTAATAAATTATCATTTTTTAGTTATTTTACATCATTTGTCGATCATCTTCAGGTAATAACCCAAGGACTTTTTCAGATATTTTATTTTTTTTATCGATCATTCGAGGGTCATTACTCAAGGACTTTTGTCGACACTTTACTTTCGCAGTAATAAATTATCATTTTTATAAAAAGCTGTTTTTATTTTTATTTTTAAAAACTATTATTTTATATCAATTTTTAGTTATTTTATATCATTTGTCGATCATCTTCAGGTAATAACCCAAGGACTTTTTATAAATATTTCTTTTTACTGTCGATCATTCGAGGGTCATTACTCAAGGACTTTGTCGACACTTTATGCCTCACAGTAATAAATTATCATTTTTAGACTATAAAAGCAGCGAATATTATAAAAACAGTTTTTATTTTTATTTTTAAAAACTATTATTTATTACTGTAATTTTTATTTTTATTTTTAAAACTATTATTTATTAAGCCATTTTATATCAATTTTACATCATGCTGTCGATACTTTACAGGTAATAACCCAAGGACTTTTTATAAGTATTTCTTTTTACTGTCGATCATTCGAGGGTCATTACTCAAGGACTTTGTCGACACTTTACTTTTACAGTAATAAAAGCAGCGAATATTATAAACAGTTTTTATTTTTATTTTTAAAAACTATTATTTTTTACTGAATTTCCTATGTTCCCATAAGAAAAATTATATTTATCTGGTTTCATCTAGATTATCTTAACTCTAAAGTACTACCTGAACTGCAGAATTTACCACAATCATGAAATCCCGCATGAAATCGTTTTAATTCTTTTTCGCGTTGCTCTGCAAGATCAGTATAGTATTCAAGTTCACTCTCATAATTCTTTATCATTTTTTCTTGTTGTGTAATAATTTGATCCTTATCACCACTAGATACTGATTGTATCTGAGTATTTAACTCATCAATGATTGACTGTAATTCTGTTATTACTTTATCACTATCCTTGACAGATAATAACTCAATATTATCAGAATATAATCTTTTATTATCTGCGTAAACTTTCTTTATTGATTCCTGTAGTTGTCGGTTATCAGCACGTAATTTATCATTATCAGCACGCAATTGATTTATAGTTTCTGTATTTGCTGAATTATTTTCCTGCGCTGATTCTAGCTTATTAATGATTGAAATGTATCTGTTATTTTCAGATTGCAGTTGTTTATTATTAGATTTCAGTTGATTTATATCAGTACGAAATTGATTATTATCAACATTCAGTTGATGAATTTCAGTGTGAAGTTTATTATTATCGGTGCGAAGTTGATTATTATCAGCGTGAAATTGATTATTATCAATTTTAAGTTTATTTATATTTGACTGAAATTGTTGAATATCAATTTTAAGTTGATTATCATTACTGACAGTTGTTCTTTCATTTTCTAGCTGTTGTATAATAGCCTTTAATTCTTCATTTTCTGCTCGGATTTGTTGGAGTTCATCATCAATATATTTTCCACCACCAATGATTTCCGGCTCAGTAATATGGTTTACAATTTTATCTAAAATTTTTATTTTTTGGCGGAATAATTACATTAGTAATTTCTAATGCACTTTGTTTAGTACTTTATTATTCCGCCAATAAAAAGTGATGATATATTATTGTGGTAAAAAAATATATTTTAAAATTAAGGGTTGAAAAAAATCAGTGTTTTTAAGTTTGTTATTTAAACCGTTTTATAGTCAAACTGAAGGTTATATTCATTCTGGAATGATTCTAGTATTATATTCTGGAATGATTCTAGTATTATATTCTGGAATAATTTTATATACGTATTCCAAATTAATTCTATAGAATTATCATACATTCTGCAGAATTCTGCGGAATATTCTGAATTTATTTTTTTTTTATTCTGGAATTATAAACAATCTTAATGTCAATAAATCGCTCACAATTAACTGATGAACAAATTTCAGAAATCCGACAAATGCGTGGGAAAGACTCAATGAATAATATAGCAAAAAAATATCATATTGGAATTCCGCGATTATATAATATTTGGGGAAAAAATCAACAAAATACTAAAAAAATAAAAATTTTAGATAAAATTGTAAACCATATTACTGAGCCGGAAATCATTGGTGGTGGAAAATATATTGATGATGAACTGCAACAAATCCGAGCAGAAAATGAAGAATTAAAGGAGCAGCAGAGAGGGTGAATCCTACAACGTTTTCAGGCAAAATTTTGATTAAAATCCTAAAACGAGCCTTCCTACGATCAAAAAAAAATGTCTCAGGGGCGAAACCTACAACGTTTTCAGACAAAAAATTGATTGAAATCTCCCTACGAAATCATTTTAACTAAAAAAATGAAAACGATTTTTTAATTAATTTTGGTCGCAACTTGTTGTCATCCACCCTCTCTGCTGCTAAAGTTTTCAGTTCTGGGTTAATAAAAATAATAAAATGATTTTAACCGAATATTTGATCCAGTCTTTAGGACGAAAATCATTTATGATTTCACAAACAGACTAATCGCTAACACCTCTTCTTGTAAATCAATCAGATTATTTGACTGGTCGGTGAGTTTGAAATTAATTCTGGTTAATGAATTATTATGGCATCGCATATAGACAGGATTAATTGGGTTTTCAATAATTAGGAATCCTGGAGGAGCTGTTGGTGCAAATGAATAAAGAATATATCCTTGCTGAGCTTGATTTGATCGTTCGAGATTAATCTGATAGCTTCCTTCGATAACATCACACACTAAATTAAGCGCAATCACTGAGGATATATTCACGTTGAACGGAGCGATATGCCTGCCGCCACCGTCTGGGTCATTATTGTGTTTGAGGATTTTTATTTCCGGTGATGCTGTTTTTTTCCATGCATCATGAATTATTTTAAAACCAATATCGATGGTGTCACTGAGAAGTTTTTTTAGTTCCAGTACGTTATATCCTGGTAGTTTAAATGTTGGGATATCTTCAACGCGGATTTTATATTGATTTGCAAATCCTGTTCTCGATGTGGGGTTTTTATCATCGAGTATTACTTGAATAATTTGTGAATTAAATGTTTCCATATTGTCGATAATTTTATTGCATGTTTCTACGACGCTGATAAATTCATCTCGGCTGAGAGAGCCGGATTTAAGAGATATTAACAACAGCGATAAATCATTATTCATTGCTGTGAAATTTTTAATGATTTCAGGTTCGTTAACAAAATTATATTCCTGCAATGGTCCACCCTCCGCCCTATGTTCGTATGCTAACCCGAAAAACTCTATAAATATGTTGTATTTTTTATAACTCCTTATTGGATTTTTAGGTTTTATTCTGTCGGTGATATAATCAGATTTTTGTGGTTCTGGTAAATCAACGGTTTCCTCCAGAGTTTTACTCTGGGGCGGTAATTCAGGCCATCCTAGTACGGTCCTTATTGAGCTTTGATAGATATCAACGACGTATCCTTCTGTGATTATTTCAATTGCGGATGATAGCGTCGGTTCATGAACTGTTATAGCGATTTTTGACTCTACTCCAGTAATCGATTTTATTCTACGCGCGAATTCATCATTGATTTGTTCGATTTGGTAAGACCCTGTTGGTATTGAAACAACGTTCCAGTCTGGGGTTCCGTCGGGTTTATTCTTATTTGCAAACACTAAAGAGTTATTCGGTTGTTGACCACCAAATGGTTTTGATCTGATATTAGGCCAACTGTGATACACTCGTAGTTTTGCTAGCGCTATCTCCTTCACTGGAATCGGAGAAGGGAAATTCATACTAAACTCGGGTTTCGTTGATGTTATTGATATCATACTCGTTTGTACTGGTTTCGTGTTCTCCACTATTTGTTGAAGTAATTCCTGCTGTGTCGTCATTATACTCATGATTTATTTCTAATTTTGGTATCGAGGAATCATAAATACTGACCATCACTGAGAACTCACAATCTGGTAATGTTGATATTATTGAAATCATTTTGTTTTTTGGGTTCGTGTTTTCTGATTCCATCGGTGTTGTCATTGTTATTATACTCATGTTGTCGCTCTAATTTCGATATCGCGGAATCAAAAATACTGACCATCGCTGAGAATTCACTATCTGATATAATCGTATTATCGAGTGACGACGATATCATCAATGATAATTGCGAATATGCGGTTGATGCAATATGAAATTGAAGTAAGTAATTCTGCAGTTTACTCTGGCTGCATGATGATATCTTTTTTGCTATCCCGGTTAATATACCCCCGATTGTAGCCACCGCAGAAATGCAAATTGGAACTACGACCGGGGCAATCATTGTAACAGATGCAAGTATTATTCCGGCACCAGTGAGAACGCTTGACACCGAGTATATAATAACATCAATTGTGGTGATTCTTCGTCGGTATTTTTTTATTTTTATTTGATATTCCTCAGTGAGGGTTTTGAGTCTATTTTGAAATTCTCTGACCTGATCATAGCGACATTGAGTTGATGAAATCATTTTTATTTTAAAAACACTAGCGTTTTCAATTGTGAAATCCTTTCAATTTAGTTATTTACTTAAATCCGCTACGAATTCTACATACCATGATAACGAAGTTCTAGCCAAATCTTTATCAGTAGCTGTTATAGTGAACTTTTCAGTTTTATCCTTGTCGATGATCGTTGATATCACATTATTGACCCCGGATGAACTCGACGATGATATATTAAATTGAATTGGTGCTACTAGTGTTAATCGATAAATACCTTTAACGGTTGCAGTGATATCTAATTTGTTGTTTGTAGGTGTCCACTCAAATGATCCGTGTTGGATTGTATATACTACGTTATTGGTTTTCTCATGAGGAATTTTTGTTTTTTCAATGATTGTTATCATCCTCGAAAAATCACCTTTGACGGCTTCGATGAAAGTTTTCGTCTCATCGATGGATTTTTTAATATCAGGGAGTTTTATTTCAATTTTATCCAACTGGGTTCCAATAAATTTATCAATGATATTTCTACGAAATGATATAAACTGTTTTCCGTTATCTTCAATTTTAGATTCAAGTATTTTTAGTACAGCCAGAGAATTGTTTAACTCATCGTTGAGAGTTTTTAATCGATCTGTAATCGTCGAAACGAGTACACCCGGTTTGAGTTTACCCTGATCGGAAAATAACGCGATAGTATCCTCGATTGCGTTTTGTTGTTTAACAAAAATATCATCCAGAGAAATATTACTGGTTTTCAATTTACCCTGATCGGAAAATAACGCAACGGTGTTCTCGATTGCGTTTCGTTGTTTAACTAAAATATCATCCAGAGAAATATTACTAGATTTCAATTTACCCTGTTTGTCCTGAAATACAACTATTTCATTGGGTTCAACACTTTCTAAATTCAACGTCTCAGCGATTTCATCTTTAATTTTTTTTGTTATATCCTTGATAGAATCAGGGGTTGCAGTGCCATCGGGTTTGGGTTTCAAAGATCTCCCCCAAATATCAATCATGTTATTGTAAAACTCTTTCTCTCTCTAAAATCGTTTTTGACGACTTCGCCGTTGCCAGCGATTGCTGGTGTAGTCATTTACGACAATATGAGGTGGTTTTCTAGATGCTGAAATAGCGTCAAGGACATTTAATACTTCTCTGCCACATATTGGTGGGTCATTCATTTGTTGTGTTGGTAGCGTAGAATACCAAGTCCTCATTGGAAGGGTTTTTATATACCGCATAAACTCTTTTGGTGGGGCTAATCCATATGAATCGAAATAAACAATCCCACGTGGATCAATAGCGTATGCAACCCAGTGAGTTCCAGGTCCGGTGCTCATATCGAGATTAATAATACCTGTTTCAGTTTCGTTTGGTTGATGTGGTAATTGATCTTTCATAAAGACACCTCTGAAGTTTTTAATCGCTAGTTTTTTAGCAGCATCCATTAAATCAAAATTGGACATAGGAATCTTCGATTCCTCAATTAATAAATCGTTCCTGGTAGTCTCAGGCCTGATCCGTGAACGGATCTCCCGCTGTACCACGAATACGGGGTTCCTGGTAGTCTTAGACCCAATCCGTGAACGGATCGTCCCTTTTTTTTATATCCTTTCCCAGTTGCCTTCTTTAGTGCCATTCCTGCTGCAGTACCAACGGCTCCTAACGCTGCCGCTTTAGCCACCGCTGGGGCTGCTGCTGCAATCAATGCTGGAATCGCAGCTAACAACGGAAATATACCGCCTGTTTTAATCATATTTTTGATAGCAGCCGCAGAAAGAGTAATCTGAACACCTTTTTTGGCTGCAAGTGCATCATTGAAATGTTTCACCTGACGAGTTGTCAGCGATAATTTATTTGCACCACCAGTCATTTGATTAGGTTTCAACGTGATTGTGGTTCCACATCGCTTAGCCGATTCTGATAGCAATTTTTTTAATTGACCGGGAGTTAACGTAACACTAATAACACTATATGACATTATACATAATAGATTGATTCTAAATCGTTTACAATTTCAATTACATGTTTTCTACTGGTGCATCTACCACTCTCATTCTTCCACCAACACCTTCGAGTAGCATTGATTTATCACTGAGAATGACAGCAACCGCTCTATAATCAGCAATAGCACCACGAGTCACATTATTAGCTCTAAAATGTATATCAACAACTGACTGTCTTGTCAAATCGAGATGTTCCAGTGAGAAGTAATAGATCGGATATAGATTTTTAAAATCATATTGTGATATTTGCAAACCAGTATCGACATTTTGGTCGCGTGCCATAAATGACAACAGACGATGATAAACTCGTGCAATATGATTTTCTGTGTAATTAAGTTGTATATGGTTCCTGTTGGCCGTTAATTCTCAGTGAGATGTCTTTCACACCTAACTGATCAAATATCATATGACTGAAACGTTGATCGCCAACTCGTGCGTTATCTTGTAACGCAATAAATATATGACGTGGCGCAGAAACGCCTTGTTTTGATGCTAGATTCCACGTGAATAACCCGTTCAGATTTGATTGCTTCACATCTGTACTCACGGTTAGCCAACTCAACAACGACTTTCCTCCTTGGTCCATAAATGATAGTAATCGTTCTTCTGCGGTGATTGCTGGAGTCAACACTGGCATCCACAATGATATTTTTGTTAAATTGACTTTACCGGCATCAGCATTGGGATTTGCAGCATCTGCTGGAATCCTCCAGATTGCGTCATTATCATCACTCTTTCGTACAAGCGATACTGTATGCTTCGCCCCGTAGATAACTTTTCTGACGTTTCTACAGAATCCAAAAATATGATGCAGTGGAATCGCACATGAAAATGATTTACGCGCTCCTTGCAACATTGAAATACGTGTTGCAGCTCCTAGATTGAAGTTAGGATCGTTGTTTATAATCATATTCTCGACATCAACATTAGCAGCACCAGCATTATTCTGTGGTCGTCTTATAATAAATTGATTTCCTCCAGCGGTATTTTTAACATCCTTTGCAAACATCATAGAGGGTCCTGCTGATCTTGTATAATCATCGGAATATCTCGCTAACCCGATTATTGTTGTAGCCACATCAACGTCACGATCTATGGACTCAATTTCTTTTCCATCAATGAGATATCTAGCACTCTCAAATAACGCCATAATACCATTATTGACAAAACCGACTTGAGTACCAGCTGGATACTCTGTATCATTTGTTCTTATAATCTCTCCTTCGATTTCGATAAATGCTTCACAGGGCAAAAAATATTTACTGGTATCATGGACTTGAAGTTCAATTCGCGATCGACTATTTGCGTCTATTGCATGATAGGCGTAATATTGATAATCGCGTACAGAATCATCCTTGCCAACTGGGGCGTCTATATCAAACGCCGGATCATGTGATTTTTTGAACATTTTATTCTATTTATCAGAGTCTAAATCGTGAAATCATAAACGATTTTCATCGACGTAGTTTTTTAAAGCCGCTTCCTGCTATCATATTTGCAATATTGCTTTGGTCGGGAGTTAAAGCCATCGACGCTAATTTTTCGTCTACTGCGTTATTTATAATTCTACTAACACTTGCAGGCATTTCCGCTGTAGACGGTAACGGTTTCTTTTTTCGTAAATCACTTCGTGATTTCACTAATGATGTTAATTTATTCTTCGCAGTTGAAAACGCTTTTCCAGCAAGATCTCCAACAGCACCAATACCCTTATCACGAATAACTTCAATTGCTTTCATTCCTAGTTGTTTAGCCAACGGCATCACTTTTGGAGCCATTCTCGCAAATAACCCTGCAATGGTATTGCCTAAACCATCTCCGTAGTATGCTCTATAAACTGGAAACCGTGAATTAACTACGTAGACGGGGGTTGGTTTATCATGATTGTAGTGTATGATCATTATTTGAAATCAGAAACCATTTTTCAATTGGAAACGCTAGCGTTTTTATTCAGTCCCGGTGATTAATCACTGTGATACCCACTTTCCACTAACTCGCCAATGAAATCTCGATATGTGCTGATATCCATGATACCGCCGGCAAATAACCGTCTACAGATATCAGCTGCTTCATTAATTATTTCCGGTGAGTTATTTCCAGCTCGGAAACCTCCTACAAGAACTTCTAATCGTGATATATCATTGATAACACTACCAGGACATGAAATCTTTAGATTTCCACTCTTTGAGTTTCCAATCCTTGGATTTTCCCTCGAAGAGTTTCCACTGGAATCTTGCAATCCACTTCCGCTATAACCAGTTGCTTCATCCTGTTTTTCTAAATCGGCTTCTTGTAATAAATAATCAAGAAGATTATCATCAGGTGGTAGTTGTTGTTTTTTAGGAGAGTAGAGTAGTTTCTTTGCAGGTTGCTGTCGCTGCCTTTGCAATTTTGGTGGTTTTTGTTTTTGTTTTTGTTCTTCAAATCGTTTATACACATTACCCACCGCATTGATATATCCATTGTATGATGGACTATCTGTCTTAATTTGACTTTTTTCAGTTTTGATCTTATAGAATATATCAGCCCAGTGAGTTATATTTCTAACATATTTATGATGTTCTGGTTTCAACATTTTTTTTCTGTTTTCATAAGTCGTAACAACAAGCGCAGGAATATCTGCTAGTTTAGTCTCATCAATTGCTGCTAACCCGGTCTCGGTAAATCTCACGCGTAAATCATCAACTGTTCTTTTTGATTCTATTTGTTCTATTTGTTCTGTTTGTTCAGTTTTCGCTGCTATTTTTTCGAGTTCACCAATAACAGATTTTCCCGTCTCGGGAACATCTCCCAGTATAGCACGCTCTATCCCCTTCGTTGCTGTGGTTACTGGTTTAAACAATTCTTCGGATCCCATAGCAAAATCAGTCTGAAGACTCTGTCGTTGTTGTAGTTTATTCCGTACAGAGTCACGAATTGGTACAAATCTCCTGATTGCATTCAGTCGTTCACGAGCCAATCGGGTTGTTAATGCTTCATTGACCATTATTTGAAATCAGAAACAATTTTTCAATTGCAAAACAATTTTTCAATCCGACCTAACACCATCGGATAGTCATGGAAGTGTTATTTCACTGTGAGACAGCTTCGTTCAATGATGGGGAAAGTCACACAATTGCTATAAATAATAATAATACTGTGACTTTCCCCATTCTATTTTTGATCAATCCGAACCAGCCATCAATTTTTCATTCACAGATTTTGACATTTTTAATCAAAAAATGCTAAAAAAAATTAAAATCTCTATGAGGGACGGTCACAATCAAATAATGATAAATGGTTGGTCAATCAAATAATGATAAATGGTTGGTCAATCAAAATTGTTCATTTTCTTGAATTAACGCCCGTAGGTTTCTAACTTTAGAATTAACCTCCTTTTTCAATTCGTATTCGTACCCCAATTCTTTTCGTATTCGTTCTACGATGGTATACAACGGAGCGAACACACTTACGTCACTGGAAAATGAGAGAGAGTCCTTAATAGAATTCTGAATTCTTTTGATGAGCGCATACTTCTTTGGTAGCATATATTTATTGTTGTTAACTCCGTATTCTATATCCTGAAAATCAGACATGATTTGATCAGGATTTAACCCATCTGATAGTTCAATATCCCAACCTTTCAATTTTGAAATCTCGGATAAAATGCTATTCATGTTTTCAGAATTCATTATTCTATAATAATGATATATTTCTAAATGAAAAATATGACGCATTAGACATAACTAAATCGAATTTTCTGTCCGGTCCCTTTTGAAATAGCTGATCGACAAACCCCCTCTGCAACATATCGTACTGAGGGTCTACAAATATTGAAATACTTGCCGGCTTCATATATTTATTTAAATACTTTTTCTTCGTTAGTTATTGTATTCAAAGATTTCACAGGTCTCGCTTTTTTCGAGTATTTCCCAGTCCCCCCTCGTTTGGTATTCTCACTATGTGTGATTGCTTGAAGATTTGATAAGGAATTGTTCTTCGGATTAGAATCAATATGATCAATAACAAAACCATCTTTGATCAATCCATGGAAACATTCATACACGAAACGATGATTGTAATATTTCTTCTTTCCAACAGTAAAGAACAAATACCCCATACCATTATCCCACCCAACTGGGTTCTTCAGTCTACGGTTTCTTACAACACCATCACTGAATGCTTCATAATTTGTACTCACAGGGTGTTGTCTGAATTCTTGGTTCATTCGTATACTATACTATTTGTCTAATTCAATGACTGATTCATTTGCAGGGATTCATTATACATAAATCTTTCATTTAGAGACTTGTTTTTAGTATAGCATGAAAGAGTTCAAGAGACTGACTTCGAAAAATGCTGAATTCAATGCTGATAAGGAGTTTAAGAGATTATTGAAAATCAGTCCTAGATTTAATCTCGATAGACCCAAAAAACGTAACAAACGTCCAAGAGACGGAAACATGAAAGAGTTTAAGAGATTATTGAAAATCAGTCCTAGATTTAATCTCGATAGACCCAAAAAACGTAACAAACGTCCAAGAGACGGAAACATGAAAGAGTTTAAGAGATTATTGAAAATCAGTCCTAGATTTAATCTCGATAGACCCAAAAAACGTAACAAACGTCCAAGAGACGGAAACATGAAAGAGTTTAAGAGATTATTGAAAATCAGTCCTAGATTTAATCTCGATAGACCCAAAAAACGTAACAAAATCAATCCTAGATTTAATCGCGATAAACCAATAAAAACGTCCAAGAGAGATTACCCCTGGAAAGATGCTCAATTCAATCTCGATATAGTTTCTAATACACCAAAGAATACAATTCTTGATAAAGCCATGATTAGTAAAATCAGAGACTGTTTTAATGAATTCAAGCGTGATGGAGCATCTTATTGTTGGTCAACATTTCGAATTGATGGTGTTGTTGATGCTACCATGAATGATGAAAAAGCAGCAGTGATAATTTCACGTGTTGGGGAAAAACGGCATTTTTTCCGAATCAAATTCATTATCGAAGTCGATGGCAAATGGATTATTAAGGATAAATTTGAACCAATCTTCAAGAATAAAAAAGCTGTCATTGTGAGTAGAGATTCCAAACCAGGGATTCTAACCGGCATTGATAAACCATACTACGAAAGATCTTATCCTGTCACAGCAGTTGTTTACGGGATATATCCGCTGAATGAAAAACCTGATATCGCAAAACTAGCTCCTATGAAATATTCGTCAGGGCTTAATTGTGTAGCAGAACGAATAATAGAACACTTCACAAATGCATCCCGAGGAAATAAACTAACTGATCTGCGACGTAGGAAAATAACCGAGTGGGAACTGACAGTGAAACAGCATGGTGCAAAGATTTCTGATATAGCTAAATTAGAAACATCATTACGATTCCCAATAACTGTTATGACGATAACCGGAGAGGTTTTATACGAACCGAAATATAACAAAAATGGAGCACCAATACAGATTATTGATCATAACAAACACGCGTGGACACCTGCGGTAACAATATTTCCACGAGAACGAACCGTGAAATATATCCCTAAGGAGTTCGTCGGGGATGTTTTCTATGAAGAGAGATTATTCGATGCTATTCATGCGTTGTGTAAAGATGATCCTGTGTCAGTGTGGTTACTTAGAAGTGATGAAGAATTCGATCAATTTGTAAAACCAAATGGTGAATTATATCGCATTGAAGAATTAGATAACAGAATGAGAAACATCGCTAGTGATTTTTCACCGGAGAATTCCCATGAAAAACTACTCACGGATAGTTTTACTATTCCATCAGTGGTAGCTCACTTCGCAAGAGAAAAAAACTCATGGCGTCCAACACGAAATGATTTTCTCGAGGATGTTAAATTGAGTTGCGTCGAATTTGGTCATGGAGGACTGTGGAATACGAAATACTCATGTGATGGTATGATTTCAATTGATATAGCCGCGTGTTATCCCGGAAGTTTTCTTGGGTATGGGGAATGCGCTGAGTACTTCAAACGATTTGGACACCCCACGCATGAAATGACTCGTGTTGCGATTAATGGACCATTGCCTGATTTTGATTTAACCGGATTCGCTCGTGTGATATCATTTGAATTAGCTACAGGGTTACATCCGTGTAGTTATGTTTGGCTCGGTAGACACCTATCTGAAAAGGCCTGGATGCCAATAGTGCTATTGAGATATATGATTGATTGTGGTATGCTAATATCGTTGATTGTTTCCGAGGCTATTATATGCTATCGAGCTCAGAAAGAAGTTTGGCTACCACAACCCGATCTAGATAGAATAATCAGCGAACTACGAAAACAGTTTCCAGATTTCAGTGAAGAAGAAATCATAAATTGGTCTAAGAAGTTATTTGAAATTAAAAAAGAACAAGCAAAAGATCTCGGAAGAAGAATAATCGGTAAATTTACCCAGGGTGGACGATACGATAACGCAAAATACTCTTCGCGGTTGATCATAGATGTCGCTGAATACGATTTTATTGTAGCGGATTTAATGAAACAGGGAAAACTTGTATCCCGTAAGGATGCTTTTCTATCCAATGGTGAGAAATTAGGTACGGTTGTTACCTACTGTGATGGATATAATTCCCAGTACACACACTTAAGAAGTTCAATGTTAGCCTATGCTTCTATTAACCTATTTTCGATGATAAATAGATTTCCTAATACCGCGGTTAGAGTAGCCACTGATTCGATGTATATACACAATAAGTACAAATCAGCTGTAGCGGCATTCACAGATCCCGAAGAAAATTGGGGGCGTTGGCGATTTAAAAAGGAGATGCTACATGAGTATTGTGAATCCGCAGACGTTGCCATGGATGATAAAATATATTTGTTGTAACCGTATTGAAATTGGAAACACTAGTGTTTCTACAGAACTTTCTAATGCACCACCGGTATCTGATCCAATCTGTATATACAAGACAGTTTATTTAAACGGCTGTGGTGGGTCAGGAAAGACAACTCGTGCAATTGAATTATATCGTGGTGGTGGAAATACTTGTATTTCTACTAACATGATTGTGCTAACACCGACGACTCACAGACTCGCCAGAGAGATGATACAACGAGGGGGTAAAATGCTTGCACTCTATCACAGTTTTTTTCGATGGAAGGGTGACAAATGGACTCCTGATCGAATGGGTGATAAATTCATTCCTGAAATCATAATCTGGGATGAAATATGCACAGTGTCATTAGATGTATTAAAAACATTTCTTGAGTGGTTGTTAACCAAAAACACAAAAGTCGTCATGTGCGGGGATCAAGGCCAACACACCACCATTTGTCGGTGCATCTCCACAATGAATGGCTAAAGGGTTTTGTAGACTACTATGAAGAAATCACCCACTGATTATAGATCACTTGATGAACGATTACGCGAGTTCAAAGGCCGCTAATTAGATTACAACCGGGATAGAATCCAATGCGAAATAACGCGTGAAGTGATTTCAGAAACCCCAATGAATGATTTCTGGGAAGCGTGGAGACCAAACGATTTGATCATTGCAAGTAGAAAAATAGTCAGGGATACACTTCAGATGAAGAGTTATTTGAATTGCATAAAGAAAAAATTTGCAACGCTTCCAGTACCCCTCTTGTTATAGGCCATCGGATACACGAAAACAGAATATTGAAGTTGATACTCCAGGACAGAATGAAAAACAAATTCTGGTATTAAATGATATTGTGCTGGTTGATATCAATGTCGTTGAAGATGCATTGCGTGCTAATAAATCCCCGTGGACGCTAGGATAACGCAAGCAACAATACACTCTTCACAGGGATTGACTATATCGGATACAATTGTTTGGATGGTAGATAATCGCATCGAATGGTCAAATTTAGTCTATCTCGCAGTATCCAGAGTACGAAACATAAATCAACTTCGAAGAGTTGTCCTCGATGATGAAATCATTGGTGATGATAATGACACAACAATAAGTGATATTGATGTTAGCATCATTAATAAAAAAACCTCTCCGGTTACAAACCAACAGGACAAAAAAAAAACAACGAGAATTTGATATTGATGCTGAATTAATAATCACTTTGAAGAAACAACAGAATAATCACTGCGCGAGTTGCAATTGTATAATGCCGTTGGCAGTATTCGGATAAGGATCCTCGCCAATTCACCCGTAGACAGAAAAAATAACAATCTCGGTCATGTCAGAAATAATGTGATGTTGACTTGTCTTGAGTGCAATAGACGCAACGGACGCTAGTTAAGACCATGCGGTGGCAATTGAGTATCCTCGGGAATAACTTGTAGTTGTTGTCGAGTAAAATCCTCGCTGAGGAGCAGTTGAATCCAGTTTATAGATTGCTGGTCTACCAGTTGATCGTGTTATACTAGATATCTTATGCGTAGTGACGCTCCAAATAGGATCAGTAGCCCTTTTTCTACCCCCCTTCAAGCTCTCTTGGTTCTACCAAGAATTGGTTGGGAAACGCTAGCGTTTCTAGGGAAATCTTTTTGTGGTTGTACGGGTATTGACTTCTTTTTAATCGCGTTGATAGGTTTCATGTTGATTGTTCTAGTAATCTCGTTATTCAGTGCAGTAATCACAGATGGTAATCTTTTAACCCATTCACTGGATCGCTTTTCTTGAATGAATTCTTTTGCGTATTGATATCCAAATAACCGCTCAGCAATCGTCCGATTAAATCGTTCTACAATGGCCTGATCGCGATGTAGCGCAGTATGCCCTCGTCGTATGGTGACATTATGGTGTTTCATTGTAGATAACACTGCACCCTGAAATTCCTTGCCAGGATCAACTTGTAACAGATTTGGCCAGTGCAGAGGACCTCGTCGATAAATCCTTTCAAATGCAGAAGCGACTTCAGTGGCCGATTTTGTTTTCAGCGGTTCTGCTTCTTTGTATCGACTCGCAACATCAACTACGGTTAGCGCATATTTGTAACCACGATCATGTGGCAGAAATAATATATCAGCCTGATGAACTTCATTAGGAGCGGTCACATCAAAATGCGAGAATTGAATTTGTTTAGGCGGTGGTAGATAAATTTGCCATAGTGCCTGTTTGGATAACCAATGAGCCGCAGTGGTTTTTTTCACTTTTGCAGCTCTAGCGAGTTTATTGATTGCAGCGTTACCCCTCCAGTATCCCCTCGGAGAATAATAAATTGATTCCATATTATTAATTACCAGCACCTAACATCAATTTACTTTTCATAGCCGATTTTATCAAAAATGAAGACAATTTTTCTCTGAAGGATTTATCAGGAATAGCATTTAACGCATGAATTAATTTCACATCCGCGAGATGCCTGTGTTGCAGATTGCTGCTTTTATAAGCAACATCATGAAGGTGACAGGCCTTATCAATGGCGTTTATTGGTTCTTCACCGGGGTTGGGTTGATTTTGATTATTGAGTCTGATATCAAGTCTGGTTCCCGGTCCACAGTAGCTATATCCTGGAAGGTGCTTTTCTCCGGGGTATTTTGCCCATGGGGTTCCAGGGAGTTTTGCTAATTTGGCTGCGATATCACCTCCTCGTTTTTTTTAAATCAGATCTCATAGACACAAATCTAAATTTCTTTGTACCACATTGCACGCATTTACCAGAAAGCGCTGATCGGTTATTTTTAGTTGTAATCGTCGTCAAGTCATCTGTGCCAGTACGCGTTTTACACTTCACACAATATAGATCCATAATTTATGTATAGAAATATGGATATAATTGATTTTTCAGCGACTAAAACAAGAGAACCAATTAAGCATCATGCAGCGCTACCAAACTCTATCCGGATGATTATAATCGGGCCATCTGGATCCGGTAAAACGCAATTGTTGCTCAATTTAATAATGAGATGGATGAAGTGGGATAAGTTGTATTTAATTGCCCCTAGCGTAGATGATCAACGATGTTATGAAGTGTTAAAAGATTTTAACGAGAATGCACCAGAAATTAAGGGTGAGAACGCCATTGATTTTATAACCGATATCGATGAAGCACCGAGTATTGATGATATTGATGGAGATATTAACAATTTAGTCGTATACGACGATATAATGTTGGATAAACAAAAGAATCCTGCTAGAATATTTTCCCGTGGGCGTCACAAAAACACTGACGTGATATATGTCACTCAACGCTACACTCAGGTTCCAAAAGTGATCAGAGATAACTGCAATTTATTGTCTGTATTCAACGGAGTTGATACTCATACGCTACGAAATATTTGGCAGACATGGTGTTCTGATATGGACTTCAATCAATTTAGAGATTTCTTTAGTCATGCTCAGTCGACTCCGCACGGATTCGCAACAATAAATTTGCATGATCCTCGGACACGATATCGTATCGGACTTGATCAAATATTCGGTTAAAATCATTTTATTATTTTTTGTTAACCAGAACTGAAATCACTAAGCAGCAGAGAGGGTGGATGACAACAAGTTGCGACCAAAATTAATTAAAAAATCGTTTTCATTTTTTTAGTTAAAATGATTTCGTAGGGAGATTTCAATCAATATTTTGTCTGAAAACGTTGTAGGGTTCGCCCCTGAGACATTTTTTTTTGATCGTAGGAAGGCTCGTTTTAGGATTTTAATCAAAATTTTGCCTGAAAACGTTGTAGGATTCACCCTCTCTGCTGCTAAAGGCTATTATACAACAGCTAGAAAATGAAAGAACAACTGTTAGTAATGATAATCAACTTAAAATTGATATTCAACAATTTCAGTCAAATATAAATAAACTTAAAATTGATAATAATCAATTTCACGCTGATAATAATCAACTTCGCACCGATAATAATAAACTTCACACTGAAATTCATCAACTGAATGTTGATAATAATCAATTTCGTACTGATATAAATCAACTGAAATCTAATAATAAACAACTGCAATCTGAAAATAACAGATACATTTCAATCATTAATAAGCTAGAATCAGCGCAGGAAAATAATTCAGCAAATACAGAAACTATAAATCAATTGCGTGCTGATAATGATAAATTACGTGCTGATAACCGACAACTACAGGAATCAATAAAGAAAGTTTACGCAGATAATAAAAGATTATATTCTGATAATATTGAGTTATTATCTGTCAAGGATAGTGATAAAGTAATAACAGAATTACAGTCAATCATTGATGAGTTAAATACTCAGATACAATCAGTATCTAGTGGTGATAAGGATCAAATTATTACACAACAAGAAAAAATGATAAAGAATTATGAGAGTGAACTTGAATACTATACTGATCTTGCAGAGCAACGCGAAAAAGAATTAAAACGATTTCATGCGGGATTTCATGATTGTGGTAAATTCTGCAGTTCAGGTAGTACTTTAGAGTTAAGATAATCTAGATGAAACCAGATAAATATAATTTTTCTTATGGGAACATAGGAAATTCAGTAAAAAATAATAGTTTTTAAAAATAAAAATAAAAACTGTTTATAATATTCGCTGCTTTTATTACTGTAAAAGTAAAGTGTCGACAAAGTCCTTGAGTAATGACCCTCGAATGATCGACAGTAAAAAGAAATACTTATAAAAAGTCATTGGGTTATTACCTGTAAAGTATCGACAGCATGATGTAAAATTGATATAAAATGGCTTAATAAATAATAGTTTTAAAAATAAAAATAAAAATTACAGTAATAAATAATAGTTTTTAAAAATAAAAATAAAAACTGTTTTTATAATATTCGCTGCTTTTATAGTCTAAAATGATAATTTATTACTGTGAGGCATAAAGTGTCGACAAATTCCTTGAGTAATGACCCTCGAATGATCGACAGTAAAAAGAAATATTTATAAAAAGTCCTTGGGTTATTACCTGAAGATGATCGACAAATGATATAAAATAACTAAAAATTGATATAAAATAATAGTTTTTAAAAATAAA
Organism: Unio delphinus; assembly: GCA_029339505.1. Classification (NCBI taxonomy): domain Eukaryota; kingdom Metazoa; phylum Mollusca; class Bivalvia; order Unionida; family Unionidae; genus Unio; species Unio delphinus. Next base: position 947,044 of record JAQISU010000072.1, on the reverse strand, counting down.
AATAAAAACAGCTTTTTATAAAAATGATAATTTATTACTGCGAAAGTAAAGTGTCGACAAAAGTCCTTGAGTAATGACCCTCGAATGATCGATAAAAAAAATAAAATATCTGAAAAAGTCCTTGGGTTATTACCTGAAGATGATCGACAAATGATGTAAAATAACTAAAAAATGATAATTTATTACTGTGAGGCACAAAGTCTTTGAGTAATGCAACCTGAGGTTAGGATAATTGAATGAGAAAAAAATAAAATTATTTATGAAATAAATCACATAAAACTCCACTAGTTATAATTTTCTAGTTGTTGTTGTCTTTGTTTTAGTTTAATTTGTAATCGTTCTCTTGCCTGTATATCTCGATTAATTGTATATTGAAAATGTAATTTACTTCCATCTGATAATTTATTCATTCCATAAAATATTAAATTTTTTTTTTCATCATCTACAATAGAATTTAAACCGTATTTCTTATAATATTCAATATTTTTCTCTAGATTTTTGTAGTGTCGAGTTAGATAATCTTTATCATCCATTTATGTATTCAACTATAATCTAAGTATTTTTTTTAATTAAAATTATACTATTTGCTTAGAAATAAATTCTTCAACGGTTGGTGGGTTGCATCTAGTATAATACTTTGTAGATCTCTTGTTATAATAACATATTAGCGACCTAAATTGTTTTCCACCACAAGATCCGCATAATGGATGTGGCCCTCGAACTCCTTTATTACATTTTAGACAATGCTTCGGACCTGAATTAGGATTTCTTCTGATAAGAGCGTTATGAGTACCACAATAATCGCCGTTACATGTTTTACCACATTCGTTAATTTCGCCGATCGGGAGCCATTTACAAATCTTAGTTCCAGTTTGAAATGGCATTTTATATATAATTATACTATATTTTTAAATCAATTTTAAATTTAATTTCTGATTTAATTTATGATTAAAAAAAAAAAAGATTACTTATTTGGAAACATTTTACTCATTAACATTTGCACAAAATCATTAGCTTTATCCTGCTCATCTTGTTGTTTTTGTTGCTTGGCTTGTAATTTATCTCTGATAGAATCTCTTAATGGAAGAATTTTATTAATAGATTCCAATCTCTCCCGATTTAACCTAGTTGTTTGTGCTTCTCCAATTTTTGATTGTGATGGTTGTGGGTTTGATTGTTTTGGTTTTGATTGTTTTGGAGGCATTTTTTATTATGGTACCTTAAAAAGGAATTCAAATTTGAAAAATTAAAGATTTTTTTTGCCTCTATAATTCTAATAAATAAATATTTTAATTTTATTTGAAGACATGTAAAATATAATAAATACTAGTGATGAAATCAAAACGTCACATTGTTGTAAAAGAACTATTGAATAAATATATTACAATCACTGGGAAAACTTATAGATATCCAAAATCAAATGTTGAACTTAAAAGGCTTCAGGCTGTTGTTGAAAATTTAATGCTAGATAAGCAACGTCAAATATTTGACAAAGTTTTGTTAGAACTAAGTCGGAAAAAACGTTTAACACTAACTAGATACGCTCTAGATGGAAACGATAAGACCTATACTTGGATTCCAGAAGTATTAAATGCAGAAGCGATAAAAACTGCTTTGGATGAAATTATGTCACAAAATAAATCAATAAAATTAGTATTTGACGCAGAGGTATTATTTAATCACGCGGTCACTCCGGCTAAAACTATAATAGTAAATCTGCGACAAAATGTTATAATTGTTTTGACTGATGATGATAGACAAACTACTGCGGAAACTATATTCAACAACTACCTGAATGATGTTGAGTTGTATGAAGGAGTTGGATCGGGTTGGGTGTTTAACAAACTTAGAAAAGTATCCTTTAATGTATTTAAGTATTCACCAATTGGAATCGGAGCTTTTGTTGAACTACCAAAATCTGTTAAAGACTCACACTGTGTAATAAATGTAAAATCTGAGGATAACAAGTGTTTACTATGGAGTGTTTTAGCAGCATTATTTCCGGTTGATAAAGTTCCGAACCGTGTAACAAAATATCAGCAACATCTGGTTAAATTAAATAGTTCTGGACTACAATTTCCTGTAAAACTATCTCAGATTGATATATTTGAAAACAACAATCGATCATTAATTCCTGGTGGATTAAATGTATTTTCCCTGGACAATAATAATAAATTATTCCCTAGAAGATTATCTAAAACCGCGAATATATTTACGATAAATCTACTGTTGTATCAAGATCATTTCTCATATATTAAGAACTTTTCCGGGTTAGTTCGAAAACAGTTTTCTAATCACCGCGATAAGTACTACTTTTGTGTTAAGTGTTTGTGGGGTTATGTAAGCGAGACTCAGTTAACTCAACATCAACGATATTGTATTGAGAATCAGCGAGGGAAATATCCAACTGCTGAAAATAATATTTTAAAGTTCAAAAAGCCACGAAATAGATTTGTGCTACCATTTTCAGTTGTATACGATTTTGAGTCTATTCAGGTCCCATTACCATATAAGGATCTCACAACATTAAAGACTCACGAGCATATTCCAGTTTCAGTCGCATATAAGATTACTTGTATAGAGTCCGACTTAAGTGAACCTGTAAGATTATATCGGCGGAAAAGTATTACTGATGAAGATCCCGCAGTATGGTTGATAAAGAATTTATTTAGTGATGCAAATCGAATCTTATCACAAAAGTTTTCTACATTAACTCAAGAACAGCGACAACAATATGATTCATCTGATAAATGTGTTTGTTGTGAAGAAACCCTTAAAGATTCTAAAGTGATTTACAAAGATTTTCGCGGTAGGTATATTGGTGCTGCTCATAAATGTTGTTCTGATAAGTTTAAACAAACTTTCTTACCTGTCTTCGCTCACAACTTCCGTGGATATGATAGCCATTTTATTGTGTCAGCGTTAACTCATCCTGATGTTTCAGCGTTAATAGGAAATTCATCCATCGAGAGTATATCAAATAATTCTGAGAAAATATTAACTCTCGCTATTCAACGTAAAATTAAATTTATTGACTCAATGCAATTTATGTTATCAAGTTTAGATCAGCTAGCGAAGAGTTGTAAAACCTTTCCATCGTTAAGTGAATATTTTGGTGATAAAACTTTGTTAATGTCTGCAAAGGGAATATTTCCGTACGAGTATATAACTAGCTTTGATAAACTAGAGGAGGTAACTCTGCCTAACTATGATAAATTCTACTCCACGCTAAATAATTCAAATGTTACTGAAAAAGAGTATCAACATGCATTAAAAATTTATAAAACATTTTCTTGCCGAACTATTGGCGACTACATGGATCTGTATTTAATCCAGGATACTTTGTTGCTCGACGATATTGTTCAAACATTCCGGCGAAGTAGTATCTCTAGTTACAATCTTGATCCATGTTGGTATATTTCATCACCTAGCCTGTCCTGGGACGCAATGTTGTCAAAAACATCTATCGAGTTAACACTATTAACTAATCCTGACACATATCAATTTATCGAGAAGGGTATTCGCGGTGGAATTTCTGTAATTGTTAAAAGACTTGCCATAGCGAACAATGAATATTTAGATTACTCCGTGGATAACCCTAAATCATATCTGATATACTTAGACGCCAATAATTTATATGGTTGGGCGATGAGTCAAGCGATGCCATATAAATGCACTAGATGGTGTCCGGTAAACTTATTTTTATATGAGACTGAAAATCTAACAAAAGATTTATCTACTGCCGATCACTCATTCTTTGTAGAATTTGATATAGAATATCCTGAACAGTTACATGATCTACCTAACGATTATCCATTTCTCGCTGAGAAGATGACGATTGATGAATCCTGGTTATCTCCATACCAGTTATCAAACCGACCTGGAAAACAATCTCAAACTAGTAAACTAGTTCCAACACTATTACCGAAACGTGGTTATATTTGTCACTATAGAAATCTTCATCAAGCAGTTCAGAATGGTTTAATCGTTACTAAAATTCATAAGGTTCTAGAGTTTCAGCAATCATGTTGGCTATCTGAATATGTGAAATACAACACTGATAAAAGAACTACTGCAAAAACTGATTTTGAAAAGGATTTCTACAAACTTATGGTAAACTCTGTGTTTGGTAAAACTCTGGAAAATGTCAGAAATAGGTGTAATAACGAGTCAGTGAATGGAAATAGTAAAAGATTTGCTAAACTAGTATCACAGAATAGTTTTGCCAGCAGAATTCCAATAAAAAATGATCTCGTGATTGTTAAGAAACATCAAAATGAAATAATTCTTGATAAACCAATCTACATCGGTGCAGCAATTTTAGATATCTCAAAGTGGTTGATGTATGACTTTCACTACAATTTCATAAAGAAGAATTATCCCACGGCGGAATTATGTTTTTCAGACACTGATTCACTGTTGTATAAAATATCGTTTGATGGTGATCTTTATAAAGACATCTATGATAATCATCGTGAATACTTTGATCTATCAGATGTTGAAGGTCAGTTTAATGATGTAACTAATAAAAAGGTTATAGGAAAGTTTAAAGATGAATTATGTTTCAAACCTATAAGAGAGTTTGTTGGGCTACGACCTAAGATGTATTCAGTGCTTGCGAAAGATTCTTCTAAAAATATGATCAAGGCGAAAGGTGTTAAAAAATCAACTGTAAAAAAAGAATTTAATCATGATTTGTATAAATCAGTTTTAAATGGAGTAGAGAAGAATCACAGAGCAATTATGACCGCAATTAGGTCAAATAAACATACAATAACAACAAACCGAATTAATAAATCCGGGTTAGTAAACTTTGATGATAAAAGATACACCTTAGATGGTATTAACACCCTCGCGTATGGTCATTATGAAATCTCACATCCAGAATCATCTCCGTGAAGAATCAATCTTCCTCGTTCTGTTACAGTATAACCAATCTTATTTAGTTTCAATCTTACTTTCGCCGGTAATAAATTATATACGCTCAAAAATAAACTCTGTGATGACTCTATAATCTTTGCTAACACAGGATTTTCCGTGTCATAAATTATCCAGATACTACCATCACCACCTAAAATATAATTTTCTCCATTTTTGTTTATATTCAATTTTGATGTTGGTCGACCTAACATTCTAGCAGCAATTGCTCTAGACCAACAATTTATAATTCCTGTTATCGATAAATTAAAACAGGTTGTTGGTATACCAGTATAATACTCAAAATTAACTAGTTTAGGTTGTGATATATATTTTTTAATATTATATTCATCAATAAAATTCTGTTGTGATAAAACAATCTTTTTATATTCTTCGCTCATTATAACAAATCTCTTAAATTTTAAATTCGTATACAAAAATATCACTTTAGTGGTAAAATAGACGGGTTAATTAATCGAAATAATACTTCTATTTTATATCATCAAGTTCGTATACAAAAATATTTGATAATACTAGAAGCCCTCAGATTTGGAAATGATTGTTTATGAAATATCACTTTTTTGATGGTAAACTAGAGTGGTTAATTAATCAAATAATACTTCTGTATCATCAAGTTCGTATACAAGAATATTTGATAATACTAGAAGCCCTCAGATTTGGAAATGGAAGATTAAATAAAATTATTGTAGTATAGTTAAGTAAATATTTTTATTAAATTAATATATATAAAATATCACTTTTTGGTGGTAAAATAGAAGGGTTAATTAATCGAAATAATACTTCTATTTTATATCATCAAGTTCGTATACAAAAATAGTTTTGTTTATATTTGATAATACTAGAAGCCCTCAGATTTGGAAATGGAAGCTTAAATAAAATTATTGCAGTATAGTTAAGTAAATATTTTTATTAAATTTTTATATATAAAAATATCACTTTTTAGTGGTAAAATAGAAGGGTTAATTAATTGAAATAACGGTTCTGTTATATCATTAAATTAATATACAAACTCAAAATTTAATTTTTTTTGATGATATGAATTTTTTGAGTAATCATGGTAAAAAATGGTTATCAGATAGAAAGGTTAAATAATTGAAATAAGGTTTGTATTATTCGCTGCGCTTACTTTGAGCAAATTGCGCTAGAATCCCCATTTTACATTTCTTCTCTCCACATGTCAAGCTTAACGTTTTAAGTGGTTTATTGTTCAATGTCTTTACTAATTCAGATTCATCAATCATCACCTGGCTAAATGTATAACGTCTTTTCCACAATATCTTATCAACAGGCTATGTATTTTTATTATTTGTAATGATTGAAATGTTATTGTCATCCACATATGTTTCAATACAAGCAGAGGTGTTGGTACCTTGAAAGTAAACGCAAATCAAGTCACTATATCTGTCCATAGTTTGCGGAGAAATATTTTAAAATGTATTATAATGTTCGCCTCCAATTCACATCCGTTTTGTTCTTCCATTCGTTTATTTTCTCTAACAATCGGTTATACCTTGCATACATCCATATGCTTATCTATAACTCCTTAGCGTAATGTATCCGATTAATATGTTCTCCGTTTATATATTCCAATTTATGTACTGCAATGTCACCTAATAGCACTTTAAAAAACATGATCGCTTCAGTTAATATTTTGTACATGTCCTACTGCAAAATTAAATTAAATGTATATTCATAAATCTTAGCCGTCTGACATATTTAGTATTCTGATGTTGAAAATGTGTTAAATAATAGATAACCGAATATATTCATCCATAATTAAGATCTATTGCTTGGAAGAAAAGTTTCATTTTGAGTCATATATATATATCGATCTATCATAACTATTATTATATCCAGTCACTACCTTAAGCATCCATCCATGTTCGGCATTCATTTGTATCAAATATTATCAGATACTACTTCAGAAGTTATACAATTAGGTTACACCTGCTTTCTTATATATATATATATATATATATATATATATATATATATATATATATGAAGGGATGAATGTAATGGATGGATGGATATAAGATAGATAGATAGATAGATAGATAGATAGATAGATAGATAGATAGATAGATAGATAGATAGATAGATAGATAGATAGATAGATAGATAGATAGATAGATAGATAGATAGATAGATAGATAGATAGATAGATAGATAGATAGATAGATAGATAGATAGATAGATAGATAGATAGATAGAAAGATAGATAGATAGATAGATAGATATATAGATAGATAGATAGATAGATAGATAGATAGATAGATAGATAGATAGATAGATAGATAGATAGATAGATAGATAGATAGATAGATAGATAGATATATAGATAGATAGATTGATAGATATATAGATAGGTAGGTAGGTAGGTAGGTAGGTAGGTAGATAGATACATAGATAGATAGATAGATAGATAGATAGATAGATAGATAGATAGATAGATAGATAGATAGATAGATAGATAGATAGATAGATAGAAAGATAGATAGATAGATAGATAGATAGATAGATAGATAGATAGATAGATAGATAGATAGATAGATAGATAGATAGATAGATAGATAGATAGATAGATAGATAGATAGATAGATAGATAGATAGATAGATATATTGATAGATATATAGATAGGTAGGTAGGTAGGTAGGTAGATAGATAGATAGATAGATAGATAGATAGATAGATAGATAGATAGATAGATAGATAGATAGATAGATAGATAGATAGATAGATAGATAGATAGATAGATAGATAGATAGATAGATAGATAATTACTTTTGGGAATGCAAAGTCGTTGTCACACCCTTCCTGCTGCTATGGGGTGAAAATTATTTTTTTTACGATGAAAGTCCTAAGACGTCAAACCTTTTTAGGATTTCATAAACAGACTAATTTTTAGAACCTCACCTCGTAAATCAATCAGATTAGAATATTATATTGGTCAGTGAGTTTGAAATTAATTCTCGTTTACGAATCATTATAACATCGCATATAGACTAGATTAGTTGGATCCTCAATTATTAGAAACCATATAGGGGCTGTTGGTGAAAATGAATATAAATTATATCCTTGTTGAGCTTGATTTGATCTTTCGAGATTTTTTTGTTAACTTCCTTGGATAACATCACATACTAAATTCAATGCAATCACCAAGAATATAGTGTCGTTTTGAGGAGTGATATGCCGCCCGTCTCCGTCTGGTTCATTATTATGCATAAAGATTGTTGTTGTTTCTTTTCATGCGTCGTGAATCCTTTTGAAACCATCATCGATGGCATCATTGAGTCTTTTCTTTATAGTTGCTACATCGATGTATCCAGGAAATCTACATTGAGATATATTATCCTCTTTTTACGAAGAAGCAGTTAAAATTTGTTATCATTGATGGCATGTGCTATTTATCACAATTTGTAATGTTCGGTTATTAATATATTCTACACTGAATATAATCTGATTTAATATTTCTTCGTTTTTTGAAAATTTCTCCCGGTTATATAATTGTCAACTCTATCATGTAGAGGCATTTTACGTCTGTCAAATGTATGATAAAAAGTACCAAACCATTCTTTAAAATCGACATCTGTTACTGAACGAAAATATTGATAAATTTGTTTATTTTTATTAAATAAAGTCCAAAGAAGATGATTACTTTAATCACTGATATAAATTTCGATTTTTTTCTCTCTCCACTTTTTTATTTTATCTACATGAGTCTTAATTATATAGTTAAATCCGCTATCTTTTTCATTGGGATATAGTTTATCAGAAGTAAATTAAGACATTTTAGGTTCAGGTAAATTTTGATACGATGGTGCCTGAGGTGGGATTTCAGACCATCCTAACACGGTTCGTATCGAACTCTGATAGATATCTACGACATACACGGGCAAGTTCATCTCAATCGCGGATGATATCGTCGACTAATGAACTGTTTTAGCGATTTTCGGTTCTTTTCCAGTAATTGATTTTATTCTGCGTTGTAATTCATTATCGATTTGTTCGATTTGGTATGACCCAGATGATAGCGAAACAACGTTCCAATCTGGAGAACCTTCGGGTTTCTTTTTACACGCAAACACCAGGGAATTATTCGGTTGCTGACCACCAAATGATTTTGATCTAATATTTGGCCAACAATGGTATACTCGTAATTTTGCTAACGCTATCTTCTTACCTGGAACCGCAGTCGGGAAATTCACACTGAAATCTGGATTCGTTGAGGTTATTGAGATTATGCTTGTTTTCACCGGTGTGGTATTTTCTGCTAATCGTTGAAGTAGTTCTTGCGATGATGCCATTGTTATTATATTCGTGTTTCATTTCTAATTTTGACATCGCGGAATCATAAACACGTACCATCGCTGAAAACGCACTATCGGATATTAATGTGTCATCGAGTGACGACGATATCATCGAGGATAATTGTGAGTACGTGGTAGACACAAAATGAAATTTAACTACGTAATCTTGCAGTTTACGCTGGCTGCAAGATGATTTTTTTTTTATAATTGAAATAATTCTCTCGATTGTTGTCACTGCGGATATACAAACCGGCACGGTTACTGGAGCAATTATAGTTACCCACGATAATAATATACCAGCTCCGGCAAGTACACTGGATACCGAATATACGGTTACATCAGCGGCGGTGAATCTTCGTCGGTATTTTTTTTTACTTGATACTCCTCACTGAGTGTTTTGAGTTTAGTTTGAAATTCTCTGACCTGATCATAGTGGTACTGCTGTGATGACATTTTTTTATTACAACATTATTCAATTTAGTTGTTTACTTAAATCCGCTACGAACTCCATATACCATGTAACTGAAACCCTAGCCAAATTATTATCAGTGGATGCTATTTTGAATCGTTCAGTTCTTCCTTTGTCGATGATCGTTGATATCATATTATTGACCCCATATGAACTCGTTGATGAAATATTAAATTGAGTCGTTGATATTAGTGTTAATCGATAAATACCCTTAACGGCCGCGGTGAGATATAATTTGTTGTTTGTAGGTGTCGACGCAAATGATCCGTGTTGGATCGCGTACACGTTATTTACGATAGTTTTTGGTCGTGAGGGATTTTTAAGTTTTCAAGTTTTTCTGTCATCCTCAGTAGATCATCCCTGATAGTATCTTCTACTGCGTCGCGTTGTTTGACTAAAATATCATCAAGGGAAATACTACTAGTTTTCAATTTACCTTGACGATCTTGAAATACAACTATTTCATTGGGATCAACGTTTGTAAAGTTTAACATCTCAGCTATTTCATTTTCGATTATTTTTTTTACATCACCGGTTGCAGATATTTCCGCGGTGGTTTTTTAGGCTTGATAAAGATGTCCCCAAAATATCAATCATAATATTCTATAGTACATTCGTCTATTTAAGTAATTCATTATTGTATATCCGTAGACGACATTATAAAGTGATTCAGATGATGCTGAAACCCACATTAACATTTCAAGGATTGCTTGTCCACACGAATTTTCAAGTAAGCCCAGCATGGGTAACTCTGAATACCAAACAGGAACTGAAGAATCCATCTTGGATATATGCTCAAGAAATCTTCATTCCTTATTAGGAGGAAATCCATGCGGGTCAAAATGAATGACATATTGTGGATGTATTACGTGACCCATTCAATATACTCTAGATTTATTGCCAAAACCGATAGCAAGTATACCGGTTTCAAAGATTTTTGGTTGTGTTGGTAATTGATTTTCCCTGAATATACCTCTGAAATATTTTATTGGGAGTTTCTTTAATATGTCAGCCGTGTTAAGATTGGATTTTTTAACTATGGGTTTTGGTGAAATATCAATCATGTTAAGATTGGACTTTTGAAATATGGCTTTAGCTAATATGTTAGCAGAAACAGGTTTATAAAACCACACTGTTAGTTTTGTCACCTGTTCGAATAAACTTCTCCAAATATCAATCATGTTTATTATATGTTACTTTCTCTCTAAAAAGCAATTACTCGTATATTCGTGTACGTTTTTATTGGGTGGTTTTCCCGATGATGAAATAAAGTTGAGGACATTTGATACTTCTATACCGCATATTGGCGGGTCATTCATTTTCTGTGTTGGTAGCGTAGAATACAAGATAGGAGTTTTTAAAGGGTTTATATAACGCATAAATTCTTTAGACGGCGCTAACCCAAATTAATAGAAAAAGACAATTGCACGCGGATCAATCCCGTATGCAACCCAGTGCTGTTATCGAGATTAATAATATCGGTTTCAACACTGTTTGGTTGTTGTAGTAATTGATCTCTCATAAAGAAACCTCTAAAGTTTTTTATCGCTAGTGTTTTTGGCAGCATCGGGTAAATCAAAATTTGACATGGGAACTATTGCTAATAAACCGTTCCTAGTCTCGGACCTTTTCCGCTGAAACCATGATAACGGAGTTCCTGGTAATCTTAGACCCTTTCCTGATCGTTTCTTTTCTTTTTGTATCCCTGTCCGGCAGCTTTCTGTAGTGCCATCCCTGCCGCTGTACCGAAGGCTCCTAGCGCGGCGGCTTTTGCTATCAATGGGGCCGCTACCGCAATCAACGCTGGTAACGCAACAAAAAGTTGGAATATACCACCTAATTTTATCATGTTCTTAATCACAGCTGCATAGAGAGTGATCTAACCACCCTTTTATCTTTGATGGCATTATTGAAGTATTTCATATGACGAGCTGTCAATGACAGTTTATTCTGACCAAGAGACATATGATTGTGCTTCAGCAATATTGTGGTTCCACATTTGTTAGATGATTCCGATTGCAATTTTTTAACTTGACCAGGAGTTAACGTAACACTAACAGCACTGTATGACATTTAAATAATAACATATTGATATAATTGCTACATTACAGATTTTTGAAAATATTACCTATTTTCCATTGGTGCAACAACTACCTTCATTCATCCATCAACACCTTCGAGTAGCATTGATTTGACCCTGAGTGCAGGTAGATATTGTAGGACCAATACAATCAGTTACTGAAAGAAAGTATCGTTCATACTTTTGTGGATTACGCAACCAGATATCCCAAATCAGTAGCGTTACCAATTATTCAAACAGAAAGGGTGGCCGAAGCATTCGCTGACATATTCAGTAGGGTAGGGGTGCCAGAATAAATTCTTACTGATTGTGATGCCCAATTCACCTCTGACCTCATGTGTGAATTTAGCAGATTGTTGTCCATCATACAGCTGAACACAACTCCATACCATGCGATGTGGAATGGACTGGTAGAGAAATTTAATGGTACCCTGAAACACATTCTACAAAAAATGTGTGCGGAACGTCCGCAAGAATCGGATCGCTATTTGAACGTGGTTCTGTTCGCGTACCGTGAAGTACCGCAAGAAAGCATAGGATTTTCTCTCTTTGAATTGTTAGACAGAATATCAGTTCGAAGCCCGATGTGGATACTACGCGAATTATGGACAGGTGACTTAGCTAACGAGGACGTAAAAACTACCCACCAGTACGTGTTAGATCAGCGAGAAAAACTAGAAACTACTTGCCAGATTGCACTTGATGAATTGATGAAATCGGAACACAGATATGCCAAGCAATATAACCGTAAAGTACGAAATATAAACTTTCATGTAGGAGATCAGATTCTATTGCTTCTTCCTCCTAGCTTAAATAAGTTAGTATTCGAGTGAAAAGGTCCCTACGAAGTAAAAGACGTCAAGGGTGACATAGACTATAAAATTGACATAGACGGTAATTTTAAGATATTCCATGTTAACATGCTTAAGTTGTATATGAAGAGACAAAGCGATAATGTAGAAAATGGGGTCTTAAGTATCGTTTGTACGGCTGTCATCGCTAGCCCCTTGTCTGATTTGACAAAGAAGGTGCAACCAAAAAAAGGAGAGTGGGGGCCACCACAAGATAGAGGTTTTTGCGCGCCGAAAGAGAAATTAATCAGTGCACATATATTAAAATTTCCATATGTTAGCTAACCCTTTATTTTAAGGTAAGCTGCTTTCTAAACTGGGTTGGGAGCAGTTTAACTGCAAGATCTAGGTAACAATAAAATGCCCGTAGGTTACTCAAGTAGAAAATTACAACCCAGGGAGAAAATAATAATATATTAAACTCTTAATAGCATCTTTACATTCACAGTTCACAACGTTTCAAATCTGCGTTGTAATAAACGAATCATTACATGTTATGAATACAAACGTAAAAAACTATATCAAATAAAATCCAAAAATTAACACTCACCCCTACGACTATAGAAATACCATGTATACATTAATGTTGCTTAAATACATAGTAAAGTGAGTAATATTCAGGGTAAAACACCGGTGCATTTCGTGATTATAATGTCCGTAGCCGCAAGTAGTTTCCTGCGAGACATATGTTGGTTCCGTCGCTTGTCTGGAAACGAACCTGTTCACTCTACATAGCTTTGTATGCATGCGCAACTTTAAGAGTCAACATATATCTCAAGCTTACTAAAAGGTTTTGTTTATTCTAAGTATGTGTTATGTTTATACTGGACCCACCAACCTAGCAAAACTATTTTGTATTAACTTTTAAATTAACTCCTTACAATATAGTTTTACGTTTATTTGTTTTAAAATTAGGACTGCAAATTTATAAGTCGATTCTATTTTGTTTCAGTTTTTATTTGTATTGATACGTATTTAATCAATATAGGACACGCGCATGTTCTAACCATGATACATGAAATGTTTTAAGAAAGTAGTGCATTACTAACACGGTCAGCCATGTATACACATCATTCTCATTATCAACTGGCCATTAGTTAATTTAACTTATTACTTTTTCAGAATTAAAAGTACATGGCATTGGCTCTCTTGTCAACTACAAATGGGAAAATTGTTAATGAAAGTCAGTTTGCTGTCCAAGTGGAAAAATATTGTTACTTTTTTCTTATGGCGAAGAAATTCAAATGTGAAAATTGCATATGAAAAAGCTAGAAATGAAAACTAAATATAGAATGGAATGTCAATGATAGTTGGGGAAAAGAAAGGGGGTTTTCAGTGAGCAATTCATTATATATATATATATATATATATATATATAGCTACTAAAAAAATATACTATCCTACCTCATCCAAATCAATATCAGACTCCGACGAATCAGTTGACAAGAACCTTGCCCGAGAATAACTCGTTGCCCTTGCAGTTTCAGCTTCTGGTCTTTTGTATTCAAATTTAAGGTCCAATTGAAGTGCTTGGCTCATGTAAAGAGCAACTCGTCATTGTTCAGATCATCAGACATTCTTTTTTTTAATGGCGATGCTGTTTGAAATAATGATTGAAATCTGCGCCAAAACACTGTACTAATTACACGATGAGGATTGATTGGCTGGATTACAATCATGTGATGTGGATGCTGAGATGCGCATGAGTCAGTTATTGCCTTGCTCCAGCTGGATTCCGCTAGAGTCAGTGATAAAATACGCTTCACCAGAATCGCGTTTGTTCGCATGAAGATTAATGTTTGTTTACATCCTTGATGCCAAAAAAAAAACAGAACATAATTCAACATTCTGATGCTGCATGCAACATAGCCAGGTAAATAGCCTTATCAAAATATAATATTTCGCCGTTTCATGGGGTGGGAGGGAGACTCAGAGTATGCTGGCTCATTAGGCCCAAATTACGGAATTATTTGCACCTAATGCCAAGCTGCATCGGACCATTTTAAATATAATTTTAGTGGATTTAAAAGTGATATTTACATTTGTTTACAACATATTTCTCATTATTTTGCAGGTATCCTTTTCATCTAGTACGTACACATGGAAGGGGAGAGGGTTAACGTAGTTGTGTGTGTGCGTGTGCGTGTGTGTATACTGATAATGTACGTACGCATAGGAACAGGTGTGTGGGAAACCTCAGTAAATAATATGTCTAATACGTAACCTGCTTGGTTCTAAATATAATTGACTTTTTTTTAGATGCTCAAAATATATCAAAATTTTGTAGTAATAGTTTTTAATAAAAGTATTCAGAAGCCTTGAAAAGTATAGTTACTAGACTGTGTTGTAGACTTTTGGAAAAATAAAAAGATTTGACTGGCAACTGCTGCTGACTCTTCATCCTACTGTTTTAAGAATTTAGCCACCAGAAGTTTCATTTTCTTACGTATTATATGGCATTTATTGTAACTATGAAAATGTATAGTTTACCTATTTTTCTCATACAGGGATGAATGCACAGCAGTCAAATCAAGAAGTAAAATAAGAAGACCCTTTAAGAAGAAATGATTTGAGCAGCAGATTAGTGAAGACAAATCAGCATCCATTTCAAACTTTACACCACCACATGATGAGAAAAAAGATAAATCTAGATGTGAACCGTCAACAGCAAATCGTGGTTCACAAACGTGTGATGAGGACAATACAACTTGTCCTGTCACACATGAAATAGAGCAGGATCGACTTGTGATTAGCTTACGAAAATGGCAGAAAGCTAGATAGGATGTCCGAAAATACAGTGGCATTGGAGTCATTGAAACATATAGGTTTGCAGTGCAGATAACGAAGATCTGGCATTTTCATGCTTCATCTTTGTCTTATTGAGACCTTGTTTGACAAAGTTAGCAGACCCCTATAGTACTGATATGCATATTGTCGGTTACTCTATCCATCTATTCTTTAACAATTTGGTTTTGTGCTCAAAAGCTTACATTTTTAAAAAGAACTTGTAGGTATTTATGAACACATTAATGTATATATATATATATATATATATATATATATATATATATATATATACATACATACATACATACATACATACATACATACATACATTGTTGATAAAAACCTGATACATATGCATAAATGCCAACCATTACACTTTTAACGTAATCATCAGATATTTTCTTTCACTTAATTACGCTTGAACATATATGGATTACACTTTCTTGGTATATCCACCTTCCAAAATATCAATTATTTGTTTTCTCGTTTTTATTAACATTCTACTAATCCCACAGACTATATTTTAGACATGACAGCTTTTACATCACTGCAATATAAGAGTACGCTTGTCCGTGGACTTGTATGTACTTTCCTAGCAGTAGCATGTTCTATTTATACAGCAAACCTTGTTAGGCTTTCAAACATTCAAACTTTAATTCTATTAACAGCATCTCTAAGGCTTAGTGAGGAGAGAGCAGACTGGTGTTCTGAATTTAATCTTTATGCACATATTCTTTGTTCTAATTAATATGTATTGCAGAAACATTCTAAAGGTATTAAGCAGCACTAATATTTATATTTTATCTTAGTCGATACATAGATATGAGAGCAAACATATCTCCTTAATAAAAGTTCGGATGCATTTGAATAGGGCAAAAACAACAACAACAACAAGACAAAAAAATTGTTCTCTAAATATGACGACACAAATGCAGCATCACTTGACATCTATTTCAAACTGTGTGGAAAAAAATGTAATATTTGGTGCTAAAAGTCTTATGATGGATTCTAGTCGATGTGTGTGTAAAGATAAAATTGCTACATATGAAAACTTCAAACAGTAAAGAACGTTAAAGAATGAGAGGAGCAAATAATTTTTTTTGGAAAATTTCGCTTGTTATATGTGGATTAATCTTTATCTGCATGGATTTTGCATTTTGACCACTTGGATTACACCTTTCCTCGTCAGGTGTTGGCATTTACGCATATGATTTTGTGAGACCATTTTAACATACATCAATTTGGTAGGCATTTATGTATAGATATTCATAAGACCTAACTACATTGTCAGCACATTATAACTTATTCTCAGTATTGTATGATGGTATACCTGTTTTAGAAACCCAGATTGAAGCTTCAAATTTGATGTAAATGTTTCTGTTAAAATGTTTGCTACTTTATGTTAATATTATCGTAAAGTTTCAGTAACAAATATATTAGTTACTGCAACTTTATGATAATATTAACATAAAGTGTCATCCATTTTAACAAAGCTATAGCTGCCAGTGAGTTTTTTTCTTACATAACTGTGAGAACATTTACAAATGCACAGAATATAATACTAATGATTGAAATCAACACTCCATTAAATCTTGAAAGACATTAAATCAGGTTAAACGTGGGTTAAATGGGGGGTGGGGGTGGGCATTGACATTCTACTGGTTACTTTTCTCTAATAGAAGATACCATTTCAGATTTGGTTGCTTAAGTCCCTAGCAAACGTTGCATCCACTTTCGGTTCAAACATTAATACATAAACAGGCATTTGAAGCACAAATCTTCATTTTTGTTCATGCAAGTGGTAATCGTGTTGTTTCAGAGAAGTACAGAGACATTTTAAAAATACCATTGTTGATGCATGGTTATACTAACCACAAAAACGTAGCCAATGTTACAGTTAGGCATTAGGGTTATATCAGTCATTGCTTTCAGACCCAATCTGATCTTTTGAGTAAAAAGATGCTGTCTTTATTGATAGTGACACTTCATAGTATTTTTAAAAATTCTTATCACTAAAGAAAAAGTCTTTATATGCCCATTTCCTTTCAAGAATTATAAATATTTTTTCTCTTTATTTCAGTACATTCTAGTTTAAGGAAGTAATGGAAAAAAGAAAAAAAAGGAGACCCTGTCAACGCTGTGGTGATGAGTTTTCAGACTTCATAATAGCAGAGATGTTCAGTGTGATTCAGGTGAGGAAGAGGAGCAAGGATCAATTGAAGACAATAGTATACAGTATTTTGAGAGCACATATTTACCTGGGCAGACATCAGCGATGCTATTACCAAGGAATATCACCGAGGAGGACAGATTGATGTATTTTGAATCAGTTCAGAGTCAAGGTATCAGTTCCTCAGACAGTGAAAGAGTGAAAGTGACAATAGCATGTATGAAGCAGCTTTTGAAGATGCTATGTCTGACTGTGAAACCGAAATTGTTACTGAAAAATCATCCGGAAATCATTATATTTGGTGGATTCAAAAAGCACTTTTAAAGTGGCAATCCTGTTTTTTTATACCTGATAGAGCCTTTTCTTATATTTTGATTCTAATAAAATATGTGTTGTAATTGTAGTCAAATTCATCAGATTTCATGAAAGCTTTGTATCAGGACTTTCCAGTAAACATTTATCAAATGAATAAATTCGTATCTTTCAGTAGAGACAATTTTAAGAAATATGTTGTTTGCATAATTTTGTTTACACTGTTTGACTATGAGAACTGTTTTGATGTTCATGAAGGTCGAAAAGTTTCACACATTTGTGGAAATGTAGCTTATCCATGTCATCCTAGTCCACATTTACGAAGAGCTTGTGGAGAAACATTGTTAAAAAATGTACACTCTCAAAATGGGGATCAATTAACTCCTTTGAAAATCTAGTGTTATAGGAAATTAGAGGATTGCATCTCGGGTTTGGTAAAAAAACCAGGTTTTGAACAAAACTGTGAATTATGGAGGCATAGAAAGGTACCTAATGATGTATTGATGGATGTATATGATGGTAATGTTTGGCATGACTTTTCTAGCGATGCAAGGAATTGTTTTACTAGTGAAAATAGTTATGTATTAATGTTGAATGTTGACTGGTTCCAGCCATTTAAACATACAAGCTATTCTGTTGGAGCAATATATCTTTGCATATTGAATTTAACTAGAAAAGAAAGGTTTAAGCAGGAAAATATGATTTTAGTTGGTTTAATACCTGACATGAAAACTGAGCCTCCAACAAACACCTTTATAGAACCACTTGTAGAGGAGTTAAACGTTGCTTAGAATGGCTTTTATTTGAAAAGTTACCAATCTCCAGATGTGCCAGTTCTTGTCAGGTTAGCATTGTAATGTGTTGGTTGTGATATTCCAGCAAGTATAAACTTTTGTGGCTTTTTAGGCCATTCTGCTACAATGGGATGTAACAAATGTACTAAAGCATTTATAGGTTGGATTGGAGAGAATAATTATTTGTAGTTTCAATTTATCGGAGTGGAACTTGAGAAATAACTCGTCACATTGAAAATTAGTGCAAAAGGTCATGTGAAAGGAAAGACCAAAGGTTCCAGAGAAGAGTTAGAAAGAAAATGTGGTATACGTTACTCTGTTCACCTTGAATTGCATTATTTTGATCCAGTTAGAATGACAATTCTTGACCCTATGCATAGCCTTTTTCTAGGAAGTGCTAAGCACATGTTCAAAATTTTGAATGCAACAAAAATACTGCGCGATGAACATTTAGGGATGATACAAGAGATAATAGAGCTAATTTAAATGCCCCATCTGATGTTGGAAAACTTCCACAAAAACTTTCATCAAGTTTTGGTAGTTTTACAGCAGACCAGTGGCAAAACTGGACCATTCCTTTCTCAGTTTTTGCTCTAAAAGATTTGTAGAATTTATGCACGCGAACAATGAAAAAGTCAATGACCAGATTTCCCAAAGACTGTTGTTGTCGTTTTGTGAGAGATTTGAAAAGCTATACGGGGAAGACAGAGTAACACCTAACATGCATTTGCAAACACACTTAGATCAGTGTATTAATGATTTTGGACCCATATATTCATTTTGATTGTTCAGGTTTGAGAGAGAAAATGTTATATTGGGCTCAATGCCCACAAACAGAAGAAATATTGAAATTCAGTTAATGAGTAAATTCATCAAAAACTTGCACTCACTGGATATTGTTTGGAATTTAAACATATTGAGTGACTTTGGATCAGAATTTAATAAGCTGTTTGGTTTAAATGAGTCACCAGATCGTGGAACCCTAAGTGAAATAGGTCGAAAACCAGATTATGAATAAATAAAATTGTCATCAAGGAACATATACTTTCAGAATGCAGATTGGAGATTAAATGATGGAATTGTGTATCCCTCTAGTAAGAGTAAGGCTTTGACTGAGGTGGAAGTTAAGGATCTATTACTAATGTATTGTGCACTGTATCCAAACGGTGTGATTTCTGCAGAGTCTGTGTGTAGTTCATACAGATCTGTACGACAGGTATCGATATATGGTAGTATATTGGATGCTATACATGGAAGGAGTTATAGATCATCAATGACATTTGCTCATTGGTCTGAGTGGAGATGGTTGTAATGCGGTTGATTTGACCCCACGGCCGGGTCAGATTGAAAACTCTTTGTTACTTAATCAGTTTTTGGATGGGAAATTGTGTTTGCATTTAATATCAAAGGTTATTTGGTTTACAGAATTAGATGAGTCACTTAAAATTATGTATGGGAAAACAGTTGAAGTTTGGAGAAGTGATTCATTTGAAAGAGAGGGACCAGCAGTATTTATATCTGTGCAAAGAATTAAGTCAAAGTTTGTTTATGCATACAAAACAATCAAAAGCAAGAAAGTCATAATTTTCTGCCCTCGTGATAGATATCTTGTGTAAGATAAAGAGATTTTTCGGTACGCAAATTGATAGGACTTTTATATTTATATTTGTAATGGGCTAGAAATATTTATCTAAGTGTTTACAAGTGTCATAAATTAAAACATTGTGATGTATATGATTAAACATGTAAGACTTTAATATTCAAGTCCTGATGAAGTATTATTCAGCTGTACATTTGCTGATGTAGATAAAATGTTTATTGTTGGTATCTTAAAGGCAAATTGTGCTATTGATGGAAATATATTTCTGTATGTCTGGTTTTAACTAAAGCCTAAGAACAGTTAATTTAAATGTTAATTGTAACAAGCAAATTCTTTTTAAAATTCAACCACACGTTTGTGAAACCATGCGCATGTATACATTACACGATGCTAGTACACACAGAAGTTGTGTGAAACCATACACATTTATAACTTACATGAAGCTGGTACACACAGAACTTATGTGCAACTATGCACGCGTATGACTTACATGAAGCTGGAACACACAAAGCTTGTGTGAAATTCTGCACATGTATGACTTACATGAAGCTAGTACACAGAAGTTGTTTTAAACCATGCACATGTATGACTTGCATGAAGGTGATACACACATTTCATACTTACCATGGAATGTTGTCAAGAAGATCAAGTCGCACTGTATGGCTTGCTCGAAATATGATGTGTGTGTTTATCAAAAGCGTAATTGTAACCTTGTCCCTTATTCGTACAGTAGTTTAAGCCATCTTGAATGTGAAAGTTCATGAGACGTATTTGAAATTTGTCATCAATACAACTAAACTGGAAGAAGTATGCTCAATATAATTATGTGCTTCTTTTAGTAAATATATCTTGTCGCTCACATTCAGTCCTAAAAATGTTACGTATGTACCCATTTCACATGGGCTATTTCAATAAAATCGTTGTAATGGACAAAAATCAGCGCTATGTAGAATGAAAATGTTCTTAATTTGGGTGTATTTATTGTCTTCTATATAATCATCTTTATGTTAATGGCTTGTGTCTGTTGTTGTATTTATCTGTATTAATTGTCTATTGCTATACCTGTTGTTATGATGTCTTGCGTCTAGTTTTATATCTCTGAAGTCGAAATATTCAAGGAATATACATAGCCAGCTTCCAGATGCATATATTATTTGATCACATCTCTTTTCTCAAGTAATGATATAGTTCTCCACTAACATTATCACAGCCATTAAACTCAGATTTTATGAGGTTGATAACGTTAGAGTAGAATATTTGTTAATGTCATTAGTTCCACAATGCATAATAAAACATATTTCGTATCAAGCATTAAGCACACACACTATAATATGCGTCGTGATCAACCTATACTATAATAAATTTATTTTAGAAATAATAAAGGCTTGGTATATAATTTTTGGGAGAAAACATAGTTGAAAGTAATTGTAATTATTCGCATTGTATACGAAAAGTAAACCTAGATAACCCTTTGAAATCTTATTTTTTATCAAAATTATGGATATATTGCACGTTTCAAATTAAATGTACTGTCTCACATTTTCATATACTGGACTAATGCGAATTTAATGGTGCATACGATTATTAATGAAGCTTTTCTGTTCAAAGATAAATGTAGGATTTATAGTTTCCTTTGTATATATGCAATTTAATTTCTTCTTCTTCTTTAAGTGTTTATATCATAAAAATATTATTTGAGTTAAAAGTACATTAACTTTGATCTTGTCCATTGTCTTTAGTGTCCATGGAATTTAATATTGT
Organism: Unio delphinus; assembly: GCA_029339505.1. Classification (NCBI taxonomy): domain Eukaryota; kingdom Metazoa; phylum Mollusca; class Bivalvia; order Unionida; family Unionidae; genus Unio; species Unio delphinus. The sequence continues at coordinate 924,971 of JAQISU010000072.1, read as the reverse complement.
AAATGGCACAAATGACCATTACGTTTATTCCTGTTTGTTTGGGCATGTGTTTGTTGAGATTGGCCTTGTCCTTTTGGACATGATGTCCATATTTTTTGTTTGACCTGTACTTTAAGTCAAATGCCGACTAAGTTTATCCTTGTCCTTTTTGACAAATTACCCCAAAATGTCGTCTTTTCCTTTCTGACACTACCCTTTTGAGATGGAACATAAAAGGATTGTGTCAATTGACTGTAGTTTTAATTTATCAAATCAAATATACGAATAATTAATTAATATGGTTTTTGAATAATTCACAATCGTTATAATAATCGTCATCACCAACTTATCAACTTGTTATTATTATAAGTAGTAGTAGTAGTGGTATTAATAGTTGTAGTAGTAGTGTTCTTTGCAAGAATAGTAGTACCATTGGTGACGTGTGAGATATAATGTTTCAATACTAAATCATTGACATATATAAATCGCGTTTTATTAATACGTAAGATGGAACATATGATTTTTAATACAATATACGCCTGACGTGATTACGCAAATTTGAGTTGCCTTCCCATGTTATACAGCATTAATAAGGACCATCTATTTTCTGATTTCAATTAAAACGTTTAACATTATCATCGCCATTCCATCAGGCCAACGATGTGTCTTAGATGACTTGGTTGTGTGTAAATACCAACTTTTGGGGTGTTGCAACACACAATCCCTTCTGGCAAGTCTGAATAAAGAACGAATGTGTATATATATATATATATATATATATATATATATATATATATATATATATATATATATATATATATATCTATATATATATATATATATATTGATATGAAACAGCTATATATATATATATATATATATATATATATATATATATATATATATATATATATATATATATATATATATGATGCAGCTTAGGATTATCAATATATTAACCAATACGATCTGACTAATTACAATGTTCAAGCATGAACACCGATAGATAGATAGATAGATAGATAGATAGATAGATAGATAGATAGATAGATAGATATTGACACATAAATGAGGGCATACATACATACATACATACATACATACATACATACATACATACATACATACATACATACATACATACATACATACATACATACATACATACATTTTCACACCTATATCTGCATTTATCTATATCTATAGTAATTTAATTATTTAGTTGTCAGTTTCATTTTTCAAAAATATTTTCGTTACATGATATTTCGACGTAAATCTATTTACATTAGATTATATTTATCTAGTATATCGTTTCACCTAAATGATTATTCGGTTAGCAAATATATTAGCTTGGATCATGACATTGATTCATACATACATCTTACCTTATTATCCCCACATACGGTTCCACTAGCTGCAGCAAAAAATACCCTGTCAAATCTTTGGGTCACTGGATCCTTGCAAGTCATAGCCGAACAGATATGTGTAAGCGTTGTCTTTAAAACAAGGAAAAAGGAAATGGTTATATCTTGAGGTATCTGAGATCACTTAACCAGTAGGTTAATATTTGCATGTTAAAAACTAAAACTAACAAACCTGAGTACAATTATCCTATTGTGTCTGACCAGATTAAATGTGTTGCAAAGACGATCATTATAAACACAAAATGCAAAATGTTTACATATATTGTTCTGTCATCCAGTCTGTACATACCCGAGACAACTCAGACTCAATACCATTACGAAGGACACATTGTGTATTTGCATCGAATCGCTGCCCAGTTGGTATTCTCAGTATACTTTCAAATGCGTCGATTGTCTCCTGGTGGTGGACAAATGAGGTTTTCACACACTGTCTGAAATTTGAAATATTATATATATACTTTTCAGCTTGTAGCGCCCTCTTCTTAATAGAAGGAACCAAGCTGACTGAATCGATTATTATGGAGCAGTTTCCGAATCTACTGGAGTTTGGAAATTGCACAGATGGCAAACTGATTATTCTAGGCGATTTCAATCTTCACTTTGACTCATACACATCAAAAGGTATATAGTCAATTCATGTGCTCAACCTTAAATGGTCAGTTAATCAATCCATTCATAAATATGGTCACCTTCAAGTCTGGATATTTCCTATCCTAGATTATAATGTAATGCTTTCCACACTTGAAACCGTACGACATTTGATCAGATCACTTTTGCATTATATGCCATTGGTATGTATCAGTCTCTAAACTTCGATCTTTATTTGCTACTAGGATAAACCTCTGTATTATGATAAATGGAATCAAACTAATGTATGACATCCAAGCGAACCTAACAACTTGCTCATGTCATAGAGCATAAAAAACACGATACTTGAGCGCGTTCATTACTTGCAAAACATGTCAGAGCCAACAAAGTATCAGTAGTAGTAGCAGAGTATCAATTCAAAAGTGTTCTCCGTTGAATAGCAATAGTTGCTAAAGGAGACGCCAATAAGAATAACGTTACAAACATAGTCCATTTAGCCAAAGTATAAGACTGCGATACTAATATCACAGTTAGTCCCAGATTTAAGGAGCTCTTCGAGATAACCAACATACCAATGTCATAGAAAAAATATACACCTCTTCCAACCATCGTTTCTCCCAAACACCGTCCGGACCTATTTGCGAATTGTTTCCTTGACAAGAAACAAACCATTTAGAGACAAACTTGAAAACACAATTTCAATTGACCCGACGTCACGATACAGTTGCGATACAGACTTTCAGCGACAACGGATAGCAGCATTTGAACCTATTTATAACGATATAGAACGGACAATCGTGATTAAGATGGAAACATGAGTCTAATCCAAGTACAACAGCGCCGCTGTTTGAGTGCTTGGATCAAATAGTGCCTTCACTAACTGTGTTATTAAAATATCTTATCAAGAAAGTACAAATCGACCCTAACGATTTAAATAATAACGGCACATGTTCAGATCTCCCTTTCATATCAATAATCTTTGAAAACATTGTTTTAATCCAAAGCGTACCCCATCTGAATTCAGTCTTTAAGACAATGTACAGTCTCCATATTAGCCTTGCCACAGTTCTAAAACATCTCTTCTCAATGTAGCTAATGGCATTATATATATATATATATATATATATATATATATGTCACAGAATTAGGCGAAAATTTGAACTGATTTTTGTTGTACTTGAATTGCAAACGAAACTCACCATTTTCTTGATTTCGTCGTACACGCATTACCTGGGGTGATTAAGTGGCGTGTAACGATTTGCATGTGCCAATTTGTAATTTACATGAAATCCGAAATACTCGTTTTACGTGGTGTACGGCAAGCTCGATGTGATTTATGTTCACCTATTGAGAGTATATAAGGCGAACTATTTATCATAATTTTTTACGGGAACTAAAATATCTAATCGAAGGATAGATAACCTCGTCTTGCAAATCTCCAGCCAAAGGGGTGAGTGTTAAATTTTACATTTCGTTTTATTGTGAATTTTATTCAGATTATCATTTCGTATAATGATGCCTTTATTGCAATGAACGTGGAATATTTGGAATTACTAGTCACTTTTAGACTATAAATACAATATCGTAATCTACGGCTTAGATTATTTTTGAGACAACTATTATTAGTCTGGTTTTGTTTATTATAGTTGATTCCGTCGTTGATTCCGTCGTTGATTCCGTCGTTGATACCGTAGAAGTACATCACTGATAGCGCATCTAATAACATCGTTGATACCGTCTCTGATACCGTAGCTGCTAACATAGTTGTTACATTGTTTCTGGTACCGTAGCTGCTAATAACATCGTTGATACCGTAGCTGCTAATAACATCGTTGATACCGTAGCTGTTAACACATCTGATACCATCTTTTTGATAAACGTCTTTGAAATCGTTTGATTTGTTGTGGGACATCTATTGTTTGTTCTGGAACATCTCTGTATAAATATCTGAATGTGCTTGTGCCGTTAATTTGTGCAAACGGAATTGAAGTATCTGTCTGTGTGTCGAACTGTCTGTTCGTCAACATCTGTGTAACATGTAAATATCCGGAAAGCTAGAAGTCCGAGTGTCGGAGCTGTCTTAGAGTTGTAAAACGTCCGGGTCGACATCTAGGGTAGTGAGGAACCGTTGGTTCGGGTAGATGTTGTATGCTGTCTGAACGTATAACTGTGGTGGATCCGTGTAGGGAAACGTCCGATAATAGTATTGGTCAACCCTCGGTTCTCGGGGAAACTGGGAGACGATTCAACTGTTGCTGAATCGTGCGGTTATACAGGGGAGACACATAGGTGTATTGAAATTGTGATATAATTTAATACATTGTTGTATTTGCATGTTTATGTCAGATCGCAATAATATTTCAAGTGATCACATAGATATCAATAAAAGCTAGCAACTTGATTGAATACAAGTACATGATCGTGCTAGTTATCGCAATCCATCGTGCGATAGATAGTTTGTCGTTTGTGTTTATTTTTTTTCGTAAATCATAGTTGCATTTATTTAACTTTCGTAAAGGATTCTTGGATCTGTGTATAATCCAAGAGATCCCTTTACATTTGTGATTCCTTTTGTATTGTTATTTAATTTGTTCATGTATTGTGAATGGTTGTGAGTGTAATTGTGGGTTGAGTGCATGAATTATTGTGTTGTTACATCTGTATTTTTTTCATTTACAATTTATTACATAAATTTATATTTTCTTTCACAAATTGTGTTTGTATTGTTCATTTAATCCACCCTCCTCTCGGTAACAATTCTGTTACAATGGTGTCAGAAGTGGGATCGTTGGATTAAGTGAACTGTCAATCATTTTTGTGAAGGTATACATTTAATGTTTATATTTGAGCGTGACCTTCTGTTAAGATAATACTCTAGTTGGAGTTTATTTTTGTTTAGTTTACCTAGGTCCGTATGTCCAGTATAAACGTGTTTAAAGTATTGGTTTGGTTATATATCTATATTCATATTACAATTGTCATGTCATCCCTTAAGGACTTGGTTGCCTTAGGCAAAGAATTTGGATATGAAGGTGAAAGCTTAAGGAAATTTATTCAAGAAGAACAAGCCCGGGAAAGGGACGAAAGGATAAGAGCAAGGGAATTAGAAAGGGAAGCCGAAGAAAGGAAAAGGGAATTACATAGGGAATTAGAAAAGGAAAAGGGGGAGGCCGAAGAGAGGAAACGGGAATTAGAAAGGGAATCTGATGAAAGGAAACGGGAATTAGAAAGGGAATCCGAAGATAGGAAATGGGCATTTGAGAAGGAAAAGATAGAATTAGAGAAGCAGGCCGAGAGGGAAAAGATAGAATTAGAGAAGCAGGCGGAAAAGGATAGGATAGGATGGGAAATGGAAGCGGAGCAAAAGCGAATAGAGTTAGATGAAAAATCAAAGCAACGGGATCATGAGCGTAAGGTAGAATTAGCGACATCTGGAAGAGAACACGATTCTGCCTTTAGCAAATTAAGGGGCCCCAAATTACCTCCCTTTGACGATGAAAAAGATAACATAGATAGTTATCTTCATCGGTTTGAGCGGTATGCCGAAAACCAGAAGTGGAGTCAAAATGACTGGGCGCTGCATCTGAGTGCTTTATTAAAAGGTAAAGCACTGGATGTATACTCGCGACTTCCTAGGGACGATGTGTTTAAGTACGACGTCCTAAAGGAAGCACTTCTCAAAAGGTACGAGCTCACTGAACAAGGTTTTCGAAAAAAGTTCAGGTATAGCAAGCCCGATAAGGGAGAAACCTTTGGTCAGTTCACCGTCAGAATTGCGAACTATTTTGAGCGGTGGATTGAATGCGGCAAAGCGGTGAAAACGTTTGAAGGGTTGACTGATTTCTTGCTCAGAGATCAATTATTTAATACAGTTGGGCGAGAATTAGATCAATTTCTGAAGGAGAAAGTCTTCACAAACGTAAAAGATATGGCTAAGCAAGCCGATTTATTTGCCGAAGCTCATGGGGGAACCCAGAACGTGGTTTTAAAAGATTTTAAGTCTGGAAACCAGTCTGTAAGACCTATGCCTAGGGAGCCTGTAAAATCAGCTGAGGTAAAAAGGTCAGTTGGGAATCCAGTTTTTCAGCGTGTGCGGTGTTTCTTGTGTAATGCATTGGGTCATGTTCAAAAAGACTGTCCTAAAAGAAAGGCACTTATACATAAGGTAGCAGTGGCTATACAAAGTAAAGGTATATCCGATAACAACGTACATGTAGAACCTTGTATTCATTCACTTGGCACGTGTTTATTTCCTGAAGCGCGTGTACCAACTGCGAGAGGGTTTGTCAACGGTCGAGAAGTCGTGGTATTGCGTGACACTGGTTGTACGGGCGTAGTGATCAAACGTAGTCTCGTGCAGGATAACCAAATGCTCGGGTGGGAATCCCCATGTATGTTACTTGATCAGACGATGGGTCGCATTCCCGTAGCAAGGATCACAGTAAAAACACCTTTCTTAACGGGAACTGTTGATGCCCTTTGTATGGACAATCCTATTTACAATCTGACGATCGGTAATGTTGAAAGTTCCCGTCTTCCAACTATGGCCGACTTTAAAATACCTTTGGCTCAGGCAGTCGAAACGCGAGCGCAAACACGGCGAGAGAAAACCGCGTTTCATAAATTAATAGTCCCTGAATCGATCTCAGGAATTTCCCGTGATGATTTCAAACAAGAGCAAGATCGTGATGAATCCATCAGAACAATTGTTGAGAAAATCACGTCCGGCGCGATTAAACATTGCAAGCGTGGGGGTAGCTCTAGATTCGTACGCAAGAACGGATTAATTCATAGGGAGTTTAGCGCTCGGGAGGGTAAGAAGTATTGGCAAGTGGTCGTACCCCAGAGATATAGATCTTAAGTACTTAGGGTGGCGCATGAGTCAAGCATGGCAGGACACCTAGGTAAGGCTAAGACCACTAGCAGGGTAGTCGCTGAATTCTACTGGCCAGGTGTTAATGGCGATGTCACACGGTTCTGTAGGTCGTGCGACGTATGTCAGAAAACCGTTTGTAAGGGAAGGGTCACAAGGGTGCCCTTAGGACAAATGCCATTAATAGATACACCGTTTAAAAGAGTGGCAGTAGATATTGTAGGACCAATACACCCGGTAACCGAAAGAAAGAATCGGTACATACTTACTCTGGTTGATTACGCAACCAGATACCCCGAAGCCGTAGCGTTACCAACTATTGAAACGGAAAGGGTAGCTGAAGCATTAGTTGATATCTTCAGTAGGGTAGGGGTGCCAGAGGAAATCCTCACTGATTGTGGTGCCCAATTCACCTCTGACCTCATGGGTGAAATAAGTAGGCTGTTATCCATCAAACAGCTAAACACTACCCCATACCATCCGATGTGCAATGGACTGGTAGAGAAGTTTAATGGTACCCTGAAAAGCATGCTACGAAAGATGTGCGCGGAACGTCCGCAAGACTGGGACCGTTATTTAAACGCTGTTCTGTTCGCGTACCGTGAAGTACCGCAGGAAAGTTTAGGGTTCTCACCCTTTGAACTGTTGTATGGTAGAACGGTTCGAGGCCCGATGCGGATACTACGCGAACTATGGACTGGTGATGTCGCGAACGAGGAAATAAAAACGACTTACCAGTACGTGTTAGATCTAAGAAACAAACTTGAGAGTACATGCCAGATGGCACGTGACGAATTGATTAAATCGGGGCGCAGATATGCCAAGTATTACAACCGCAGAGCGCGTAATAGGAAATTTCTTGTGGGAGATCAGGTGCTATTGCTTCTTCCAACGAGTTCGAATAAGTTATTAGTCCAGTGGAAAGGTCCATATGAAGTTAAAGAAGTAAAAGGTGACATGGACTATAAAATTGACATGGACGGTAATGTAAAAACATTCCATGCGAATATGCTCAAGTTGTATATCAAGAGACAAAGCGACAATGTCAATAAGGGGAGTTGAAAATATAGGCGCAGACTACTTGAGTAGGGCATGATGGGAAATTTGTATGAATTTGCCCAGTAATAAAATCCAGTTTGTAGTATAACCAGTGTAAATGTTGTAAGATATCATCAATAGTTATTTTTCTTCTATTCTGTGTTAGTTTTAAAAATGTGTACATTTTTATTCTTAGGGGGGAGGTATTGTCACAGAATTAGGCGAAAATTTGAACTGATTTTTGTTGTACTTGAATTGCAAACGAAACTCACCATTTTCTTGATTTCGTCGTACACGCATTACCTGGGGTGATTAAGTGGCGTGTAACGATTTGCATGTGCCAATTTGTAATTTACATGAAATCCGAAATACTCGTTTTACGTGGTGTACGGCAAGCTCGATGTGATTTATGTTCACCTATTGAGAGTATATAAGGCGAACTATTTATCATAATTTTTTACGGGAACTAAAATATCTAATCGAAGGATAGATAACCTCGTCTTGCAAATCTCCAGCCAAAGGGGTGAGTGTTAAATTTTACATTTCGTTTTATTGTGAATTTTATTCAGATTATCATTTCGTATAATGATGCCTTTATTGCAATGAACGTGGAATATTTGGAATTACTAGTCACTTTTAGACTATAAATACAATATCGTAATCTACGGCTTAGATTATTTTTGAGACAACTATTATTAGTCTGGTTTTGTTTATTATAGTTGATTCCGTCGTTGATTCCGTCGTTGATTCCGTCGTTGATACCGTAGAAGTACATCACTGATAGCGCATCTAATAACATCGTTGATACCGTCTCTGATACCGTAGCTGCTAACATAGTTGTTACATTGTTTCTGGTACCGTAGCTGCTAATAACATCGTTGATACCGTAGCTGCTAATAACATCGTTGATACCGTAGCTGTTAACACATCTGATACCATCTTTTTGATAAACGTCTTTGAAATCGTTTGATTTGTTGTGGGACATCTATTGTTTGTTCTGGAACATCTCTGTATAAATATCTGAATGTGCTTGTGCCGTTAATTTGTGCAAACGGAATTGAAGTATCTGTCTGTGTGTCGAACTGTCTGTTCGTCAACATCTGTGTAACATGTAAATATCCGGAAAGCTAGAAGTCCGAGTGTCGGAGCTGTCTTAGAGTTGTAAAACGTCCGGGTCGACATCTAGGGTAGTGAGGAACCGTTGGTTCGGGTAGATGTTGTATGCTGTCTGAACGTATAACTGTGGTGGATCCGTGTAGGGAAACGTCCGATAATAGTATTGGTCAACCCTCGGTTCTCGGGGAAACTGGGAGACGATTCAACTGTTGCTGAATCGTGCGGTTATACAGGGGAGACACATAGGTGTATTGAAATTGTGATATAATTTAATACATTGTTGTATTTGCATGTTTATGTCAGATCGCAATAATATTTCAAGTGATCACATAGATATCAATAAAAGCTAGCAACTTGATTGAATACAAGTATATGATCGTGCTAGTTATCGCAATCCATCGTGCGATAGATAGTTTGTCGTTTGTGTTTATTTTTTTTCGTAAATCATAGTTGCATTTATTTAACTTTCGTAAAGGATTCTTGGATCTGTGTATAATCCAAGAGATCCCTTTACATTTGTGATTCCTTTTGTATTGTTATTTAATTTGTTCATGTATTGTGAATGGTTGTGAGTGTAATTGTGGGTTGAGTGCATGAATTATTGTGTTGTTACATCTGTATTTTTTTCATTTACAATTTATTACATAAATTTATATTTTCTTTCACAAATTGTGTTTGTATTGTTCATTTAATCCACCCTCCTCTCGGTAACAATTCTGTTACAATGGTGTCAGAAGTGGGACTGTTGCTGAATCGTGCGGTTATACAGGGGAGACACATAGGTGTATTGAAATTGTGATATAATTTAATACATTGTTGTATTTGCATGTTTATGTCAGATCGCAATAATATTTCAAGTGATCACATAGATATCAATAAAAGCTAGCAACTTGATTGAATACAAGTATATGATCGTGCTAGTTATCGCAATCCATCGTGCGATAGATAGTTTGTCGTTTGTGTTTATTTTTTTTTCGTAAATCATAGTTGCATTTATTTAACTTTCGTAAAGGATTCTTGGATCTGTGTATAATCCAAGAGATCCCTTTACATTTGTGATTCCTTTTGTATTGTTATTTAATTTATTCATGTATTGTGAATGATTGTGAGTGTAATTGTGGGTTGAGCGCGTGAGTTATTGTGTTAATACATCTGTATTTTTTTCATTTATAATTTATTACATAAATTTATATTTTCTTTCACAAATTGTGTTTGTATTGTTCATTTAATCCACCCTCCTCTCGGTAACAATTCTGTTACAATATATATATATATATATATATATATATATATATATATATATATATATATATATATATACGTTTTATTGTGGAAAGATTACAATCCAGTCTCTTTGTATTGTCTGCAACATTTGACACAATATGCCATGATATATTACGTCACCGTCTCCAATATGCATTTGACGTTCACTATACAGACAGACAGAGGTTCAAGTCCTACTGAGTCAACAAGACACAAATTGTAAATTGTATACAGTCCAGCTCAGTTGAGCTATGTGATCAGTGATCAATTCATTTTTATGGTGTCTACATTATATACATTCAGCCGCTCTCAGGTGTCATAGATCATCATTAGGTGTCTCAATTTTACGCTGATGAGACCCGCACATACATGTCTAGCCACACAACTAGGATAATACTACCATGCAATGAATATAGTGGTACTTATATGATGTCAAATCATGAATGACATCTAACAAGCTCCAGATGAATGATGGTTAAACTAAGACCATTCTGATGACAATACAAATACATTCTCATCATATCCTTTACCTCAAACAATATATACCTGACACGAATTGCCAATTTAAATTTAACACAAAAAAGTGTGACTCCTGTCAAAAGGGGTCTCAATCATTTTTCCTACTGAAAGAAAAACTTATAAACTTATCAATGTGTCCTACCTTAACTATTTTCAACATTTTAGGTTTATATTTGCATGGTGTTTGTTTTTTGTATTTTGTTTTTTTAAGTCATATCAATATATATGCTGTATAGCGACTGGAACTTCTAAAGATTAGGCGCTATACAAAGTCAAATATATATATATATATATCTATATATATATATCTATATATATATATATATATATATATATATATATATAGATATATATATATATATATATATATATATATATATATATATATATATATATATATATATATATTCAATGTTACGTGTAAACTAGTGAGATTTAAAATAGGCTGGTATTCAACGAAATTGATGTGAACAGCTGTGTTCCTTCTCTTTAACTAGATTCAAATCAAAGAACATAAGATAAGAATGAACATTTTTAAATGTGTATATTTTGGTACACATGACACATACTTATTTGGAAGTGTGCTCTTGATCGCTTGCACGGAGCATTTTGAGAAAAGCCAGGGATTCAATGTGTATTTCTTATCTGGGTAGAATTTCGGCTTCAGAGGTGACATTATTAAGTTATCGTTAGCTAGGCAACGGTATCCCGGCAAATGTCTATCATGTGGTGCTCCAAGACTGCAAAATATAAATAGAATGTATATGAACCATATTCAGTGCGGTTAAATATTATATAAACGTACAATTTATGGTGACAAATATCTTTACAATTATGTTCTTTTGTAATGTCAAGAATAGAGTGAGTGAAATAGCATGTGTTGCTTTATTTTCTCGGTACCATGCTCTCATGCGTCTTACATTTGGGGAGATTGAAACTAAACAAAGTAGAAACAAAACTAAGATAGACACCTAAAAAGAGAATTCTCCTAAATGTATTATGATCAAGTATTACATAATCTTCCTAACTAAGAATAGTTTTCTTGAATTGCACGTGCTGCCAATAATCAGAACATTAATTTGTACCTTTGCATCTATATATCAATATCTCTATATCAATCTGTCTCTCTTTCTTACTGTCCTTCAATCTCGCTCACTATCTGTCTGTATCTATCTATCTATCTATCTATCTATCTATCTATCTATCTATCTATCTATCTATCTATCTATCTATCTATGTATCCCTTTCTCTTCCTCTCTGTCTCTCTCTGTCTCTCTCTCTCTCTTTCTCTCTCTCTCCCTCTCTCTCTCTCTCTCTCTCTCTCTCTCTCTCTCTCTCTCTCTCTCTCTCTCTATATATATATATATATATATATATATATATATATATATTTACCACAAACATGATAATTATCATGGCGTTTAAAGTGTTGGAATAAAGAAAAAAGTATATCGAACTTCCTAATCATAAACAACATATCAAAACTCCAATTATGAATATTAAAAATCGCTGTTTTCTTTATGAAGTTAAAATGATACAAATTTTCATCCGAATCCTTTCATTTTTTTTCTCGTCTCTTTAAAGAAACTAAAAACGCAAAACCCTGGTGCGAGAGATAAAAATATAAATTCGTTTGTTCTGCAGGAAAACAATTAATTTGAACGTGTAACATGTAACTTTCATTCATTTGCATTATCGTACCTAAAAATAGGCAAAAATCAATGAAATTGTAAAGTTTGGGGACTATCGCTTTTTCGAAATGCATGAATTATCTGGAACTGTGATGTTAAAGTTTGAAGAAACCGGCAGAGAGAGGGGAGAGACAGACAGACAAAAGAGAGACAGAGAGAGAGACAGATAAAGAGAATTGTATAGTCGTCTTAAATGTTAATTAAAGCCGAATAAGTACTTCGATGAACTGTCTATATATTGACATATCTTAAATACATCTTACTTGTTCGACATTCCGCTTTAAATTCGATTATATTTCCATTCGCTAGTGCATAAATGATTGAAGGGTTAGGTTCAGTGTACAAAAAGGCTGACCGTGTTAGTAATGCACTACTTTCTTAAAACATTTCATGTATCATGGTTAGAACATGCGCGTGTCCTATATTGATTAAATACGTATCAATACAAATAAAAACTGAAACAAAATAGAATCGACTTATGAATTTGCAGTCCTAATTTTAAAACAAATAAACGTAAAACTATATTGTAAGGAGTTCATTTAAAAGTTAATACAAAATAGTTTTGCTTGGTTGGTGGGTCCAGTATAAACATAACACATACTTAGAATAAACAAAACCTTTTAGTAAGCTTGAGATATATGTTGACTCTTAAAGTTGCGCATGCGTACAAAGCTATGTAGAGTGAACAGGTTCGTTTCCAGACAAGCGACGGAACCAACATATGTCTCGCAGGAAACTACTTGCGGCTACGGACATTATAATCACGAAATGCACCGGTGTTTTACCCTGAATAATACTCACTTTCCTATGTATTTAAGCAACATTAATGTATACATGGTATTTCTATAGTCGTAGGGGTGAGTGTTAATTTTTGGATTTTATTTGATATAGTTTTTTACGTTTGTATTCATAACATGTAATGATTCGTTTATTACAACGCAGATTTGAAACGTTGTGAACTGTGAATGTAAAGATGCTATTAAGAGTTTAATATATTATTATTTTCTCCCTGGGTTGTAATTTTCTACTTGAGTAACCTACGGGTATTTTATTGTTACCTAGATCTTGCAGTTAAACTGCTCCCAACCCAGTTTAGGAAGCAGCTTACCTTAAAATAAAGGGTTAGCTAACATATGGAAATTTTAATATATGTGCACTGATTAATTTCTCTTTCGGCGCGCAAAAACCTCTATCTTGTGGTGGCCCCCACTCTCCTTTTTTTGGTTGCACCTTCTTTGTCAAATCAGACAAGGGGCTAGCGATGACAGCCGTACAAACGATACTTAAGACCCCATTTTCTACATTATCGCTTTGTCTCTTCATGTACAACTTAAGCATGTTAACATGGAATATCTTAAAATTACCGTCTATGTCAATTTTATAGTCTATGTCACCCATGACGTCTTTAACTTCGTAGGGACCTTTTCACTCGACTACTAACTTATTTAAGCTAGGAGGAAGAAGCAATATAATCTGATCTCCTACATGAAAGTTTATATTTCGTACTTTACGGTTATATTGCTTGGCATATCTGTGTTCAAGTGCAATCTGGCAAGTAGTTTCTAGTTTTTCTCGCTGATCTAACACGTACTGGTGGGTAGTTTTTACGTCCTCGTTAGCTAAGTCACCTGTCCATAATTCGCGTAGTATCCACATCGGGCTTCGAACTGATATTCTGTCTAACAATTCAAAGGGAGAAAATCCTATGCTTTCTTGCGGTACTTCACGTTACGCGAACAGAACCGCGTTCAAATAGCGATCCAATTCTTGCGGACGTTCCGCACACATTTTTTGTAGGATGTGTTTCAGGGTACCATTAAATTTCTCTACCAGTCCAATCCACATCGCATGGTATGGAGTAGTGTTCAGCTGTATGATGGACAACAATCTGCTAAATTAACACATGAGGTCAGAGGTGAATTGGGCATAACAATAAGTAAGAATTTATTCTGGCACCCCTACCCTACTGAATATGTCAGCCAATGCTTCGGCCACCCTTTCTGTTTGAATAATTGGTAACGCTACTGATTTGGGATATCTGGTTGCGTAATCCACAAAAGTATGAACGATACTTTCTTTCAGTAACTGATTGTATTGGTCCTACAATATCTACCTGCACTCTTTTAAATGGTGTATATATTAATAGCATCTGCACTAAGGGCTCCCTTGTGACCCTTTTCTTGCACGAGGTTTTCAGACATAAGTCACGCGAATTACAGAAACGTGTGATATTTCCATTAGCACCAGGCCAATATAATTCAGCAACTAGTCTGGTGGTGGTCTCCGCCTTACCTAGGTGTCCTGCCAATCTAGACTCATCTGCACCAGAAGAACGTGAGATTTACATCTATGGGGTACAACAATTTGCCAATACCTCTTACCCTTCGGAGTGATAAATTCCTTATGAATCAGCTCGTTCTTCGGAACGAATCTCAAGCTGCCCCTCCTTTGCAGTGTTTAATTCAGCCGGACTCGATCTTCGCAACAATAGGTTTGATAGATTTGTCACTTTCGTGTTCTCGTTTGAACTCGTCAAGCGAAATTCCAGATATCGGTTTAAGGGCTATTTATGTATGAAACTCGTTGCTTCCTCGTCGGGTTTGAGCATGCGTTTTGACTGCCTGGACAAACGGTATCTTTACATATGCCATGGTTTGAAAATGGTAACATTTAACATTACCGATCGTCAGATCGTAAATAAGGTTTTCCATACAAACGGCATCAACAGTTCTGGTAAGGAAAGGTCTTTCTATAGTGATCCTTACGACGGGAATACGACCGATCGTCTGATCGAATATACATGGGGACTCCCACCCGGTCATTTGGTTATCCTGCACGAGACTACGTTTTATTACTACACCCGTGAAACCAGTGTCACTTAATACTACTATGTCTCGTCTATTCATGAAACCTCTCGTGCTTGGTACTCGCGCTTCGGGGAAAAGTCACGTGTCAAGTGAATTAATACCCGGTTCTACCTGCACAAGATTATCAGATATACCTTTACTTTGTACAACCACGGCTAACTTATCTACAAGTCTCTTTCTTTTAGGAAATTGTGCATGAACATGACCCCATTCCTTACATAAGTAACATTGTATACCCTGACGACCTGTATCATTAACTCATTAATCATCTCGTAGACTGATTTACAGACTTAAAATCTTTTGAAACTACGTTCTGGGTTCCCCAAGAGCATCCGCAAAGACATTGGCCTGCTTAGCCATATCCTGTACGTTTGAAAAGACTTTTTCTTTCAGAAACTGGTTTAGTTCCATACCAACTGTGTTCAACAATTGATCTCTGAGCAAGAAATCAGTCAACCCCTCAAACGTTTTCACCGCATTGCCGCATTCAATCCACCCGTGAAAATAGTTCGCTATTCTAACGAATAACTGACCAAAGGATTCTCCCTTCTCCGTCATGCTATACCTAAGCTTTTAACGGAAGATCTATTCAGTGAGCTCGTACCTTTTTAGAAGCGCTTCCTGTAAGACGTCGTAATTAAATGCATCGTCTTTAGGAAGTCGTGAGTACAAATCAAGTGCTTTACCATTTAATAAAGCACTAAGATGCAGTGCCCAGTCATTTCGACTCCACTTCTGGTTCTCGGTATATCGTCCAAACCTATGAAGATAACTATCCATGTTATCTTTTCCATCGTCAAAAGGAATAAATTTAGGACCCTTTATTTTGCTAGAGGCAGAATCGTGTTCTTCGCTTCTAGCTGTTACTAACTTTACCTTACATTCATGACCTCGTTGCTTAAATCTTTCTTCTTTCTCCAAATCTTCTAAATTTGCGTTTCTCTCTTTGTATCTTCTCCCTACCTGAGTCCCATTCTAGCTCTACTTTTCCCCTTTCGGTTTTCCTCTAAACATTCCTTTTGTTTTCCCTCTGGTCCATTTTCCAAGTCTGTTCTTCCTGAATAAATTTCCTTAAACTTTCTCCCTCATGCCCAGACTCTTTTCCTAAGGCGACCAAGTCCTTATGGGATGGCATGACTACTAGTAATACAACAAATATACTATTAAAAACTAGACTAACCTTATCTTCCCGATGAAAGCAACCGAAACAATATTTTGAATGTATTTATACTGCACCTACCGACCTAGAAAAACTAACTAAAATAACCACTACTTGAAAAGTATCATGACAAGAAGTTCACACTCGAATCTATACAATGAGTGTAGACTTTCACAAGCAAGATAATGATGATTCAATTGATCCAAAGATCCTCCTTCTGACACCATTGTCGCAGAATTGAAACCGATTGTGTTTTGGATTAATTGAATAACTCAAACACAATGTGTGAAAGATGAAAATGTATTAACTTAATTAGTAAAAAAATGAATGAAGTAAAAATACAACTCTCAACATACAATTGATCCAATCATTATATTACTAACATTCACATATAGAAAATACACCAAGAATATTATATCTGTCTGATATACAGCTTCAAACATTCTCAGTTTCAAATAATATTACAAACTAAGATATTCGACCAATTTCACGTATAGACTAGGATTGAGATTCAAACACGTTTAAAATGTTCTGCACTGTTAGTAAGATTCACAAATCTCATGGAATTCCACTAAGATTCAAAACAAATTTCATGTGAATACAAATATACCAATTGAAACAACAATTGGAATAAACATGTGCTTCTTGACCCTTGAACAGTCGCGCGATTCATACACCGGTCAACCACACAGTTTTACTACGTCACTCGGGTTGGCCCACTCTAGTATCGGCCATTTGCACCCTTCATGGATCCACTACATGTACAGTCAGTCATACGTATACACACGTTCAGACAGTATGCAGCCCCTTTGTATCAGCTACGTCTACAGTAGTGCCTCAACCACATGTATAAACATACGTAGATATACACATCTACATAGCTCTACTCGTTAGCTATACTCAACACTCACCACTATGAATATAGAGAAACGTTTGCTCTCCTAAACAGATTCAAAGCAACAAGTCTCGTGTATACATTGATCTTGCTTAAATTCATATAACAGTGAGCAATATGCAGGTAAAAATTCCCGTGCATATCGCGATTATAATATATAATATAAGAACCTTTCACCCGAAATGGATAATTATTAACATTTGCCGATATGTCCAATAATAATATACCACTTAACATCGTGGCGATATGACTTAATTTCTTTTTGTATATCGACGTTAACGATCCAAATCACCCACACACACAATTACAACAAGTGTACGTAACAGTAGCATACAAAAGGGACAATGATTCTACTTACGCGTGTCCCAATCCGTGAGCTGCAGTCCTGATGGTATTAAAAAGTCTGATACACGGACGATTTCAACTCTTTCACGTTTATCACATACGCCTCTATAGTTGGAACGACCTGAACGAAAATAAAGAAAAAATGCTAGAATGATGATAAACTCAATAAAAGGTTGTATTAATACTTCTCCCTTGTTATGATCTAGTTCACATTTATAAATTTCACCAGTACATGTACAAGGGTATATGACTATAAACTCAAATAGTCCTTACACTAAACATATATCGGAAACATTATTAGTAGACGATACAATAAAACAAAATTTACAAGACAGGATCAAACGATCTTATGAACGATATTGATAAATCGGTACAATGTCATAAATAGTATTTATTGAGATGATACCAACACTATACCTCCCACAGTAAATTCTACATGAATATGATACAATATACTTAGTAAATAGTAATGAAATGCATTTCTGTACGTGCATTGTGGGTAAAAATGAGGAGCATGTACAGAGTCTAATATTTAGAATCTCTCAGCACTTTAGTACATAAAAAGCCGTATGCCTATGAATATAAAAACAAATACGTAAGTCTAATATTTAGAATCTCTCAGCACTTTAGTACATACAAAGCCGTATGACTATGAATATAAAAACAAATACGTAAACACCATGAACTTGGAAAACAAGACAAAAATGCTAAAAATATTTAAGGTTGCAAAGATTATTAGGTCCTCAAGTTTGTTTTGCATTTAAACAGAAGTGAGTTTTAAGTTCAATATTGAAAGGGTCAGATAGTCTTTGTGTCTAATTTCACTGGCGAATTCGTTCCACGTCGTTGGGCCCTGTTATCAAATATACCTTTGTCCATATGACTTCGCTTTCATAGTGTGATAAACGGATATACGATTGTTGTAAGAGGAGCATCAATTGTTGGTGTGTACACACTGACGATACCAGATAGGAAAGTTGTACTGGAGTGCATCTGTGAAAATTAGCACAGAAAACAAATGTCTTGTTTGATTCTGGATTAAATGGACAGCACTGTAGTGTACATATTAGTGTGGAGGTGTGATCTGGTCATGAAACGCTAATAATGATCCAAACAGCACTGTTTTAAACGTTTCGAAGTGTATGGAGTAGATATTGAGGCAAACTAGACATAATTGATTCACAATAGTCCAGTTTCGACGTTACTAATGAGCACTAACGTGCTTTAGGGGCATCAACTGAACGATACGTACAAATGGATCTGATGCGCTTCTACTCACGATATGCAGCTTTGCATATGTTTCTGACATGTTGGTGATATGGGGGATACTGTTGAGAGCAACACCTAAGTTTCCTACATTGTTAATGTAATGTTGCTGTTGCAGAAATGTATTGTTTGAGGCAGAGGATGTGAATTAAGAAGTTTTTGATACGTACTCAGGATGGTCTAATACATGTCATAATTAATCTGCAGCTTGTTATATGTCATGCATACTTTCACATCAGAAGAGCACCTCTCTACTCCTTAGATGGTAGTATCAACATTAGTTGGTTGGCTCGAGTTATATAGTTGGGTCTCATCAGAGTACAATTGGTGAGCCACTTTATGATGATATATGAAACTTGAGAGTGGCTGCTGAGTGTTTATAATGAATAGAAAATATTCGAGAATAGGGCCCAGTGGAAAACCATAACATAGATAAACTGGGCAAATAGTGTATTTTATTTGCAGATAAAATAGGTGTCTTGTTGACCAAGTAAGTCTTTAATCTCGGTCAGTCTTGATTGTGAATGACAAATACATGCTGCAGACGGAGAAGTAATACAACATGGTTTGTTGTGTCAAATGCAGCAGACATAGTAGGGTGTGGACTGTAAACGTTCCGCTATCCAAAACAGAGGGAATGACATTAACTACAGTCCAAGCACTAGTTTTAATACTGTGACAAGGATCATAAAAAGATGGTACATTGCTAACAAAAACTATGAATTCAGACCAGATACTCGCAGGTGTCATCTGTCTAAGGTTGTCAATATGAACCAGAGATTATAAAAGGAGTAGTAGGTCTCTAAAACGTTAAGGTCAAGTGTTGGTTTAATCAGCAGTGGCTTTCCAATAACATTTGTGAAAACTGATGGTAATTTCCCTAAACAAAATCGAGGTATTAACAACATATGATAGTGAAGGCAATATCGAACAAAAGCACTCAAGCAGCAGTACTGTTGGAATGGATCGACTTCACATGACTGTGGTGTACTTTTTACCACTATTGTTTGAAATAAATACATAGAGACATTTTCAAATTGTGGTAACGGTTGTCGCTGAAATTCTGTATCGCACCTGCATGGTGACGACGAGTCAATTTCAATTGTGTTCTCCAGCTTGTATCGAATGGTTTGTATTTTATCAAGGAAGAAATATACAAACAGTTCCTGAAGGTCTACTGGAGATAATGTAGTCATGCACATTGGTTCATTGATATAAGTTTGTTAGCAATCTCGAAAGCTCTTTGCAACTCGAACTATACGTGATCGCATTCCTGCAGAGGGATAATTTCGCCCAATGCACTAGGTTTGTGACGTTCTTCTTTACGACTTCATATATTTGTTTTTGAATATTGAGTCTGGGGGAAACATAAAGCATCTTCTCTTTAAGGCGTAATCTTTCAGCACTGCGAAGCTGGAATATAACACTGCTATACCACAATTCGGAATTGATACTACGCACCTGGTGGCTGTGGCATGTGTTTCAAACAATGACCACATGCTACTAAAGAATTGTTCTGCTTACAGGAGGTATGCACGTTGTGAGGATTGTGTGGATGCCATTCATTAGCTGGTTATATTTATCATACGCGAGGTGTATGATAGTAGCAAATAAACGTGGATGGTTAGGTAATGATACATCCGAATGGCATATAATAAAATGCAAAGGTGATATGATGCAAGTTTGTGGTACAATATGTGTGGACCGTTGTATATTATGAGCTGACCATGAGGAGCAAGCAGGTTTTTTAAAAGTTGGAATTCTGAAGTAAGGCCAAGCTGTTAATCATATAACTGAAATGCACAATGTAATCATTTGCAAAAATGAATTCAACCTTTTTTTGTTAGTAACACATAAAAACACGTTGTAGTTTTGAACATCCATTATACCCAATGAGGAAATCAAGGGAGATTAATTTTCGTTTATAATCCAACCTTTTGCAAAATATAAAACTGTATATTGTTGTCAAAACTTTACAATAATTTCTTCATCAACGAAGAGAAAGGAAACAGATTCAAGTCCAAAAGAGTCTAGCGTTCCAAATTAATTTCACATCCTCAAATGTATGTATCACACTATCCGTGCCTATATATTACTTTAATAAATCATAATAATGTTCGAATTCAAAGAGAACTTGAATTCCAATTAATAGTCGTAGGAAATGTCTCTTCTCAAATTATCTAAATACAACATTCAACACATCTGTAGACTGATTTTAACACCTACAAAAATATTTAAGAAAAACAACAAAACTGAATGTAAGTGTTCAGTTCTCGTTATATATACATATTGAAGAGTGTTTTATGTTCATATATCACACGTAACTGCTCTTACTACTCAATATAATATGTCAAAATACCAATTTATGTAATCAACACCATTCACAGTGGAAAGAAAATAGGAACGGAAATATTCATAATATTAAATATTGGGCTTCTAAAGCTGCCATGATGGATAAACTTATCAACACATTATGTTGTATCCGCTAACAGTTACATTGTGAAATATGGAGAAGTAATGAATAACGGCAGATGACATACGGGAAAACAATCTTACTCCCGTAAATAGAAAATGTAGTGATTTGAGCCGCTGTGCCTCTTTAATATTTCTGTCGCACATATTAATCAGTTCAGATAAAATTAAATATCCTGGTCAATTTACTAGAAGGTCACATTAGCTATACAATTGATCTTTCAAATGACGCATAGCAACCATCACAATAATGAGAAATTTGACAGATGTAGATGTACACCTAACAAATACTCAAAACTATAATTGATATAGATCAGGCATGTACAACGAAATGACGACACAATTAATTAGTACCTTATTAAATATACCATACATCACATACCAATATATTGGAACCAAAGTAATAACTCCGTCACTGGCTCGCATCATGCATATTTTAGAAGTTAAGGGCATTTTCGTTTCTATTCAAGAGAGAGAGAGAGAGAGAGAGAGAGAGAGAGAGAGAGAGAGAGAGAGAGAGAGAGAGAGAGAGAGAGAGAGAGAGAGCATACCGTCAACTTCAATATTATCAAGGACACCGGAATACAGCCAATACCTAATTATTAAAATAGAAGTCATACAATGTGTTATATTACGAAAAGGCGAAACCATGTCTTCATAGTAATTTGGGTGTTTTAGAAACAAAACTTAGTGGCATTACGTGGTATACAATATAACATCTATTAAAATAAAATCATCGTATATTGTGCCTTTTACACAAAGGACTATATTTTGAGAAATTCCAATTAATCGTAATATTTTCATAGCGGAAAAACTTTAGCAGAATCAACATCAAGTGATATAAGAATTTCAACGTGAATGATTTTAATTTACCAAAATAGGATCAGACTAGGATTCGTGTAACCAAAACAATTAAAATCATTCAATATTAAAAGTTGACCTTAGCATCTTTGATATATGGCTGTCTGGAATAGCTATATCGTTATTCTAAACTTAATATTAAATCTCCATTAATTAAAAATAAAGCCTGACAAGAAAACATTTATATAATATACCCTGATACGGGGGAGTATTAGCACTATTAGCCGCTGTCTTTATGTATTGCTTAATTTTAAACCTGACTTAAATAGCACACATCATCGATTACAGTTGACACAGGTAGGAAGAGATTTAAGATCATTTTAATACTGTTTGTTTCTAAACGTTGCGCTAGTCTTAGATGTTTCACCTGTACAATACTTTAAGGCATATCATATAAAACCATTGATGCCAAAATATGTTGTAAAATCCAACTCATGATGCATGGAATAAGTAACAGCTGTTGAGGCAGCAATTTTAAAATCTTCAATTTTTGAAACTCAAGATAGCACTTTAACATTACTTCACTCTGGAAGCAGTTCTTAATCTTGTAAAATTAATATCATGTATCTGAGGTTTTTATAATTTTTAGCTAAGCAACTACCTTTGAAAACTTGACATGTGATTGTCGTATTTGATTTAACTCCCATTTTCCTCTCTTTGCTTTTGTGTTTTTGTACTTCCATCTTATCAAGCAGTTGCAATTGATACTCATGTTTTTTTTGGTCTGAATTTATATTTCGATCATTCGCTTCTGAATCTAAATATGTATTATTACTATTCATCTGAGTCTAAATACCTTATGTGTTTAATATGTTTATATAACAATATGTACAGACTAACCAATTTTCAAACCATTGTTGAAACAAAACAGATGATATCATCTGGAATGTTTCAAATGATAAAATAACAGAAATGCCTCTATTCTATTATGGGTAGGACATTAAACAACTTTGAACACCTAATATAACTATCGTAAAGTTTATTGCTTTCACTAATGATTTTTCGCACTGTTGTTAAATAAAAATCAAGAACAAGAATAAAGAAATTTACGAAATACTGTCAATTTATCCTTTAATTACAAATGATAGTAGTGTTTCTCAAGGTTGCGCTGATGCAGCCTAACTAGTTTGGTCTATAAGGAAATGTAAAATTCCCCGAAATATTTTTGCTTGAAATACCTTACCTGTAGTCGTGTCATTTCAATAATAATTATCTTTGTAATGGTAATAATGGAAGATGAAAAATGGGGTATATACGAATTAAAACAAGTTCATGGAAAATACTGAGATAACGGTGAACTCCATTACAATATATAGCATAAGATTTCTCTGTATGAAATATACTGCCTATATTTTTGTGTCGCCACCATTGTAACAGAATTGTTACCGAGAGGAGGGTGGATTAAATGAACAATACAAACACAATTTGCGAAAGAAAATATAAATTTATGTAATAAATTATAAATGAAAAAAAATACAGATGTAACAACACAATAATTCACGCGCTCAACCCACAATTACACTCACAACCATTCACAATACATGAATAAATTAAATAACAATACAAAAGGAATCACAAATGTAAAGGGATCTCTTGGATTATACACAGATCCAAGAATCCTTTACAAAAGTTAAATAAATGCAACTATGATTTACGAAAAAAATAAACACAAACGACAAACTATCTATCGCACGATGGATTGCGATAACTAGCACGATCATATACTTGTATTCAATCAAGTTGCTAGCTTTTATTGATATCTATGTGATCACTTGAAATATTATTGCGATCTGACATAAACATGCAAATACAACAATGTATTAAATTATATCACAATTTCAATACACCTATGTGTCTCCCCTGTATAACCGCACGATTCAGCAACAGTTGAATCGTCTCCCAGTTTCCCCGAGAACCGAGGGTTGACCAATACTATTATCGGACGTTTCCCTACACGGATCCACCACAGTTATACGTTCAGACAGCATACAACATCTACCCGAACCAACGGTTCCTCACTCCCCTAGATGTCGACCCGGACGTTTTACAACTCTAAGACAGCTCCGACACTCGGACTTCTAGCTTTCCGGATATTTACATGTTACACAGATGTTGACGAACAGACAGTTCGACACACAGACAGATACTTCAATTCCGTTTGCACAAATTAACGGCACAATCACATTCAGATATTTATACAGAGATGTTCCAGAACAAACAATAGATGTCCCACAACAAATCAAACGATTTCAAAGACGTTTATCAAAAGATGGTATCAGATGTGTTAACAGCTACGGTATCAACGATGTTATTAGCAGCTACGGTATCAACGATGTTATTAGCAGCTACGGTACCAGAAACAATGTAACAACTATGTTAGCAGCTACGGTATCAGAGACGGTATCAACGATGTTATTAGATGCGCTATCAGTGATGAACTTCTACGGTATCAACGACGGAATCAGCTGGAATCAGACTGAATCAGACTGAATTAGCTATAATAAACAAAACCAGACTAATAATAGTTGTCTCAAAAATAATCTAAGCCGTAGATTACGATATTGTATTTAAAGTCTAAAAGTGACTAGTAATTCCAAATATTCCACGTTTAATTGCAATAAAAGCATCATTATACGAAATGATAATCTGAATAAAATTCACAATAAAACGAAATGTAAATTTAACACTCACCCCTTTGGCTGGAGATTTGCAAGACGAGGTTATCTATCCTTCGATTAGATATTTTAGTTCCCGTAAAAAATTATGATAAATCCTAAGCCTTATATACTCTCAATAGGTGAACATAAATCACATCGAGCTTGCCGTACACCACGTAAAACGAGTATTTCGGATTTCATGTAAATTACAAATTGGCACATGCAAATCGTTACACGCCACTTAATCACCCCAGGTAATGCGTGTACGACGAAATCAAGAAAAATGGTGAGTTTCGTTTGCAATTGAAGAACAACAAAAATCAGTTCAAATTTTCGCCTAATTCTGTGACAACCATTCTTTGCAATGAGAAAAAATATAAAAGTGTATGCTTGATGTGTATTTAACCATACATTTTGTTGAGGTATATCTACGTGTTGCTGATATATCTACGTGTTAAAGGCAAAATATGTCTGGAGTCTACTAAATCGATGAAGGCATATTGAACCAATGGGCTCCACAAATAAATCGTTCTGACGTCTGTTAGGAAGACAACATATAATATTGGTCAAAATAATTAGAACTTAAACTAACTCTGCGTACAAACTCCTAATAAACACAAACTTGCTTTTGATGTAAGTTTAACCTTGATAATGTCCACTAGGTAGGTACATTCCAATTGTAAATATCACTTTAGTTATGTATGTTTATGTCTTAACCAATGTAGGTATGCACGAAAGCCTGAGAGTCGCTTCCCGTAGAAAGAATGTTTATTTATGGGGGCTTCTTGGATACTTACTTCTTTAAAATTTACTAACCGCATTGTATTGACAATAAGTAACATAATATTCATAGTAGCACACAATATATATAATACATATAAATCCAGAACATGTTTGGATATGTCTTGCGTAAATACTCTTACTTCGTGAAGAGCATGACTTGGTCATAATCCTCCGGAAAGCTTCTTGATCCGACGCGAAAGTCCCATTCTTTAAGATCTTTTAAATATTTATCTCCATCTATTTTCTGTTTGCCTTCATGATTCTGCACTGTAGAATGTTGGTGAGCGAATTCGTGCGTCTGTAAACAAAAGAGGAAACAAAGTCAAAATGATCTGGTAACAGCAAAACTATCTCTATATAAGCCAAAATGGAAATTATTCGAAAACGATATAGTAGCTATTACAAGTTAGTTCTTTAATTTAATACTGAATACCTTATACAAATGATCGGGTAAAAGTTCCAAAAACGTATGTTTGTTTTGCGGGGGGGGGGGGGGGGAGAGGAGGAGATAGGTAGGTGTGTTTTTATTTCTGCGACTGCTAACAGCAGGTCAAGGAGCATCACATAGATAATCGTTTTAAAGGTGTCGTTGGTTTCACTTTTCAAGTAAATATACAAAAAACAAAAATATTAAAAATATTAATGGATCAACATGAACAGATAGAGCATGATATAGGAAAAGAAAAGTATATATATATATATATATATACATACATATATATATATATATATATATATATATATATATATATATATATATATATATATATATATATATATATATATATACATATTCTGAC
This sequence comes from Unio delphinus, assembly GCA_029339505.1. NCBI lineage: Eukaryota > Metazoa > Mollusca > Bivalvia > Unionida > Unionidae > Unio > Unio delphinus. The sequence continues at coordinate 898,375 of JAQISU010000072.1, read as the reverse complement.
TTGGACTCCGATCGCTATGTTATACCGCAATGACGATCTATATTAGATGGACACCCGGACTGGAAGTATGTCCGATTGACCCTCAACCCAATGGAACCACGTGTGTCAGAACAGAAAGATTTAGGCCAGCAACCGTTAAGGCGTTCAACCAGACACCGAAAAACACCCGACTGGCTAGGACAGTGGGCGTATTCGCAGATTGTTTACTACGGATGCATTATTGAGATCTATATATTGAGTTCATACCTGTTTTGTTGTAGTAGACAACGGGAGAAATTCCAAAGAGCCACATTCGTGTAAACTAAATAATGCAATGTAAATTAAATACCGCAAGATATTTGGAGGATGACAATTCAAAGCATATTTTAAATGAATAGTTGTCCCACTTTCAGGTTTTCATGTATTGTCTGCAAGGAGACTAAACTGGTTAATCTATATTTGTAATCATATCATATGAATGATAGTTTAATGTTTCCATTCATTACATTCAAATATATCTATATTTTGGCGTCTTGGTACTATACTTCATTTAAATGTACATGATTTTAATCCTTTATGGATAACATATCATGCTTGAATTCATTAATTTATTCAACCAATATTGAATAAGCCGTCGTTTCAGTAAATAGTCGGTGTCCTTTTCCAGTAACATAGCACGCGCATACCGTTAACATTTCAGGCATAAGTTTTAATTCCTATTTGAATCGTATTATTCCATCACACGCGCGGTAGAGCGAAGAGTATGAATAGAGTATGGCTGCTTCATATCATTTATACATCTCACAATTTGAATAGTATAAGGTAGGATAGCAATAAGCTAATACCACTAGACGCATTTCGTTTTTACATAAGTTGATCACGGTTTTCATTAAACAGCACGTAGAAGTTGTTATATAACTTGTGTGAGTTAGTATATCACAGATTGGTGAAGTTGTATATTTTATGTTACAATTTAACAAAACTTCAGTGTAGGTGTTTTTTTTTTAAATATATCAGCGACGCATCCAGATTTATCATAAAATTATTGCCTAAATACTGCTATCCTTCCTAAGTATGAATGTTTCTTGTCGTGGAACCATCACTGGTAGCATTATTATATCAAGTCGTTTTTTCAGCCTTGATTGGAGTAAGTATAATCGTTTGTATTATAAACTGTGATTACATCTTAGATTTTATTACGCTCCACATAATTTGTCTGAATAAATCGCAGCATAAGTAAAAGATCAATGGCTCATCTAATCTACAATCCATCGCCTCAGGGCATTATTATACGGGTGCGTTCAATATATAATACCTTATCACGCTAATTGTATTTATAAATACAATGAAAGCAATCCGATGTGAAACGAATATTTATTGTGTCTCAGATGGCAATGTGCCACAAATATTACTTCATTGTTTCAGTTTGGCGGAACTTTAAGAAACGGCTCTGAATTCGGACGACATGTGTTGTAGTGTGTTCTCTATACTTAACTCTCGATTATTGTCACAATAATTGATCAGACATTTCACCCGCGTAAGACTCTAAAATCTAAATTGCCTCAATTCACTTGCATGTTAAGATTTGTAATGTCAATAATTTATACAATGACACATTTATTAACATTGCAGGTTTGACATCAGAACACTCATTTTAAGAGAGGTATTCAAGGAGACACATCAAGGAAAACAAAATCTTACCTCGTATGTTACCATATATTTAATGCGGACAGTAATTGACATACTAGCATCTTCTATTCCACTGTAAAGCTGGTGCACCTAGTTAAAATATACAAATATTTGTAAAATGATGACAATCAATACTGCCATGAAAATATAAACCAACATTATGTGTTGCTTCATAAAATCCTTCTTAAAGATGCCCGTTTACAGCATCATCTATAGAGAACATACAACACACATGTAACTACATTTGCTATATAAAAAGGAAAAGATGAAAATCAAATTGTCTACATTTCAGTAAAGGAGCGTGCATTTCTTTATTTTGCTTTTTGTTATTACATAGTTTAATTAGGATAATAACTAATTATAACGAAGAATTAATTTCATTGCAGCAAAATTACATGATTGTATATGAGCATCTATACTGTAGTTTCAATAGAGTAAAACTAATAAAACCTTTACTAAAACTCCTTTGGGGTCATTTCTCTAGACGAAAAAATAATGTTCCATGCAGCCAACTGACATATTTTTTCTGTGCCGATATGACGAATATAAATTTACAGGTCCAGTTTGCGCTTTCGATACCCAAGAGCATTTGTTTTAATCAAACCATAAACGTGGATTAAACGAATAATAATTTATTATATTTGTATGGTTTACAATACTTACACCGTGGACAACATGTACCAAATATTCTCTTAGATCTGCCGTAGCTCTCTTATATGTATTAGGCTCTCCAGTGAAAGCTGCGAGCGTATGGAAGCTGCAAGTAGAGATTATATCTAAATATATACTCATTTTCATTCAATGGAGTAGGTAACGTAGTAACTGGCCAAAAATATAAATGCAGTTGATTTCATTTTCAAACACATTGCCAATTCAGAATAAAATTTGTAAGCTGCCAACATGAGATATTTGATAAACGTCCAAAGGTCTATAATGTTATCGAATGATGTATATCAAAACACACATATACATATCGGTGTTATGAATCTATGTTGACTCCGAAATATATACTGTCACGGCTAATATCTTTGCAAAGGCAGTTAGATAACGGTTAATATTACACGTGATGAACCAAGTTAAATAATGCAGCTATAATGGAATATAGATAGATAGATAGATAGATAGATAGATAGATAGATAGATAGATAGATAGATAGATAGATAGATAGATAGATAGATGGATGGATAGATGGATGGATGGATGGATGGATGGATGGATGGATGGATGGATAGATAGATAGATAGATAGTTTTTCTCTCTCTCGTTCTCTATCTATATATTTATATATTAATATATTATATATATTATATATATATATATATATATATATATATATATATAGATATATATATATATATATATATATATATAAAGATGTATATATTATATACGTATGTATAAATTGTATATATTATATATGTATGTATAAATTATATATATTAAACATGTATGTATAAATATGCATATTTTATATATGTAAAGTAAATATGTATATATTATATATGAAAGTATATATATATATATATATATATATATATATATATATATATATATATATAGATAGATAGATAGATAGATAGATAGATAGATAGATAGATAGATAGATAGATAGATAGATAGATAGATAGATAGACATATCTGTGTTTTGCTTTTTTTATCCACGTACAATTGCCATAGTCCATAATCTGCTATTGTAACGACACCGACATAGTAATCATTTACCTGGCGAGCTTTATCTGTGAATGGAATGTTTAAACAAAAATCACATTTAGTTTGCATCCCATAAGTTAATAAATTTAATATTATATTTTTGTTTTTAAAATTGTAATTATAAATGAGTTTTGTATGAGCAATGACATTGCGATACCAAATAAAGTATGATTTCGGTAGGTATGTATTGCCGAAGAAAGTACAAAGGAAGAAATATATTAGATCTAAATTGCATTTTTACAGCTGTACAATTCTGAAACAATATGGTCTTACTATTCCAGTGTGTTGTAATATCTTACCATTGTTAGTGGTTGTTCTACCGTATTTAATTTCTCCTGTTGGAAATATATTCTGTAAACGTGCAACGTTAGGTCGGGCTGAAAATATATCATCTGGGTTGATTACAAGATTTGGTTTGTCTTGTCTATATTGGAGACGATCAATATCATTATCTTGTATATTTTGCTCAATGACGTTTGTTTGTTCTGTAAATATAGACTTTCTTTATCATATTAATTTTAATACTTTATTATGAAAGTTGTATTACTACAGGTAGAATCTGTCAAAGATTTTCAAACAAAAAAAACGAAATACAATATAATCCCAATGAGGGACATGTATTAGCGGGACAAATGATTTCATATAAATGATCTTTTTTAACTTTCCTCCTATTTTGCTTTCTCTTTAAATTAAAACTTTAGTGCATCCGATGATTCTACGATGGGCCAGTGTTTCCCGATGATTTTACCTATTTTGGGGTTGTCTGGATGGTAGGTCAGGATAAATGGTATCCTATCGGCGTTTTCCTTCTTTCCATATTTTAGTAGGTCATCGCGGTTTGTTAGCTTAGCCCTTTGGGTTGCCTCAGTAATCAGGTCCTTGTCGTAGCCTCGGTAAATTAAATGTTTAGATAGCTCTTCAGACCTTTTCAGGAATGTGTCATCGTCGGAGCAAATTCTGCGTATCCTCAGTGCCTGGCTATACGGGATGTTCCTAATGCAGTGTTTTGGGTGACAGCTGGTTGGGAGGAGATATTGGTGTTTGTCAGTTGGTTTCGAGTAGATGTCTGTATGGATTTTGTTTTCTACCAGTCTGGTTGTTGTGTCTAGGAAAACGTGGTTTAAGTTGGAGACTTCAGCCGTGAATTTTATAGAGGGATGGAAGTTGTTTGCCTTTGACATGAAATCATCCAGATTTTCTCTTCCATGTTGCCACTTCAGTTCTGACAAACAAGTTAATCTTCCCTAACAAACCTGTAGTTGCCTACCGGAGACCAAAAAACCTCAAGGACATCCTAGTCAGGGCGAAGCTAGCGCCAATCACTAATCAAGACCACCCGAGTCAATCTGGCCCCTGTCGCGATAAAAGGTGCAAAACCTGTCAACACATGATAGAAACCAGGACATTTTCTAGCACAGTGACGAGAGAAAAACTAAACATACATGGTCCAAACAAAACGTGCAAAACAGAGAATTTAATTTATCTCATCACATGTAAAATCTGTAGCCTGCAGTATGTCGGAGAAACTGAGAGGCTACACAAAAGGATCAACCTTCATAGATCTGATTGGATAACAAAGAAGCTATACAGAAGTCCGGTCGCAGAACACTTCTCCTCCCCCGGCCACACCTTCAGTGATGTAACACTTATTGCAATTGCTCACAACCACAACTGGAGCTCTGAAAGCAGGAAAGAAAAGGAATCTTACTGGATACGACGCCTTCGAACGTTGAAACCAAGTGGTTTAAACCAAGAAGACTAGAAAAAGACAGCCGTGCACAAATGTAATTATCTTTTCCAGCTGACATATTTTCTATTAAATAATTCTCTAAATTTGCTTAATAGCCTCTTACTACTGATGTAAAATATCCGGGATATAATTTACGCGTACATACATTTACATACAATAACATATGTGTCGCTTTGGGTCATTGATTTTGACATTTTACAGCATCCGCAACAAGTTGAAGAAACTAGAAACACGATTTTTGTATTTTACTTGTCTGTCTTGTCTATGTTCTGTATTTGCCTTTGATAAAGACTCATTAAGAGTCGAAAGCGCTCAGGCTAGAGTGACACTAGTTCTGCACTGTTGCTTGTCAGTTTTTTGCATTTATATATATATATATATATATATATATATATATATATATATATATATATATATATATATATATATATATATATATATATATATATATGCAGATATATAGAAAGATTTATTGATAGGTAGATGGATGGATGGATGATGAATGAATGGATGGATGGATGGATGGATGGATGGATGGATAGATAGTTAGATAGATAGATAGATAGATAGATAGATAGATAGATAGATAGATAGATAGATAGATAGATAGATAGATAGATAGATATTACTAATGTCGTGCTGGCTTTAAGCTGAACCTACTCGCGTATTAATCACGATTGTTCACCTTTAAAATGTGCTGAGATTAAGAAACGTTTCTAACCGCTACATAAAATGTTAACACTTCCAACCTGCCCAACTCTCAATACAACAGTAAGTGGTACATATATCTAATGGGTACTAACATTCAATGTACAAAATATGGAGATGCTGAAGGACAACTAGACTCTAGGCTTACACTAAGAATGAATGGCAATCGCAACTTGTGCACAATAAAAGAGCATACTACCCATGGAAGCTAGCAGTTGCGCGATTACAAATCCGGGCGCAACAAGACATTAAAAATCACACTGATGATTATGTTTAACGCACACAAACCCACTGATGAAAATCTTTATGCTGACGGCGTACTGCAATGCGAGTACCTTGGGCTTGTATAACCAAGGATGACTAAGAGTAACAATTTATTACTGTACAGGCCTAGTTTTGTGTTTGAATAATACTTTGTGAACCATGTACTTTACAACGAAGTAGATAATCACAATTGATTTCGAAATGGAAATGTAAATATATTTTACATATTGATTGTTGAATCATCCGGTCCTATGTACATACTTTAGAAACTTGATACTGAATACAAATAGTGATTCAACCTTAGAAGAAATACTTGAAGATCTGCAAACATTTGTATGCATATATTTTGCATTGGCTATTTCAGATGATATCCCTGGAGATATACGTATATATTCAATTTTTATTCGATGTCAGGGTGGGTCATCTTAACTTTGTGATTGTTGAATCATCCGGTCCTACGTACATGTTTTAGAAACTTGATACTGAATACAAATAGTGAATCAACCTTAGAAGAACTACCTGAAGATCTGCAAACATTTGTATGCATATATTTTGCATTGGCTATTTCAGAGGATATCCCTAGGGATCTATATACGATTTTTATTCGATGTCAGGGTCATCTTAATTTAAGCAACACAATAAGAGCCCTTTCGATGATGTGGCAATTCTCGGATGCATCTCCTTATTCACATAACAATTAACAATAACAATAGAAGAGACAAACAACTTATCGGGAATTTGATATAAACTCTACAGTAAACATTTACTAAAGCAGAAATGTAACAATTTTATTCATATATAATGCATGTCTGCTCAATATTCCACGAATGTTTTGCTTTTGATCTTTCCTGGGACTATACTGCCTGTAGAGAATTTATTACAACTTAATAGGACTGCAAATTCTTAATTCCATTGACTCATGGGGTGTTCTTTAGAGAGTAGGATTACGTATAGTGATTGCTCCTCGTTTAGTCTTTTTAGGTGACGTTTTCCACCCTGGGACTTCTTTATTTTCGTTGTTCTATGCTAAATCCATTGCTACGTTTTCAACAAGTATTATTTTCATATAATCTCACAAAGGCACTCATGTCAGTGCTGAATGCAATCGGTACCTTTGATTCCTTCATGATACATTAATACTTACGATGAGCATGTCACACTGTCCACTTGATCTTTTAGCACATCTGGCTGTCATGAATGCTCCATTGTCTATGTCTTGGTAGTAAGCCACGTCCTAGTTTTCAAAGAAAGTAAAGGTTTAGATTTGTATTTATATGTAGTGGTAGTTCGGTATCAAACTGTACATATTTTTTAAAATCTCTTCCCCACTAGGCCTTTTCTGCCTAGTTACCTTTTCGATGAGTCACTAACTAGGGGAAAAAGATTGCTACATTATTGGGGTTAGTAATGGGGATGATTAGTTAGTGGTATTTGAAAGAACAGGTAGGTATGTCAAACAATAGGCCAAGTTGATCCCAGGCTGACGTTTTAGCCGATCATGTGAACAATTTGATAACGTTACAATTATGGATAATGAGTTGTACCAAACAGAACATGTAAATCTTAAAAAATAAGACTAAAGACTGTTATGAAGTGTAACAGTTTATGTAAATCGAAATCGGATGCTGACAATAAATTAGATATAGAACAAAAACCATTACACTACAATAAAAGAGTTCAACGACACTCAACCGCTCCTAGTACTGAAATAAATGTCAACACGTCATCAAAAGAGAACTGAAAAATAGACTATATGACATACGTAATTCCTTCAAGCAACTCATTAATATGCTGGAACACAAATAACGTGATCAAGATTGCAGACTGTTCTTAGTTATCTTGAATAAAATTAAACTTAACTATTATCATATCCAACCTGACTCAAGTATGAGGCTGGTTGACGTCTTTCAAATTTAATTCGAACAAGGTATTGCAGCTGAATATAAAAGAACATCAATACTTGTATCATGAACATTACGTGCAACAGTGACAATTTTAACTGATCCAAACAAATCATTTTATAGCAAAGAATTACCGCATATAAAGTATTGACATTATTGCTACGATAAATTTCAGAAAAGAGTTAATTTAAAACATGTACTTGTAAATTCGTATATGTAGAACAATAATATCTAACAAGGACATCAAAAAAGGAAATAAATTTTATGATTGATACAATGAATTTATATTCATGACACACGCACTTTTGTATTTTTTTTAAAAGAAAGTTCAAACAATATAGAAGAAATAAGTGTTATATTATATGCGAATGCAACAAAGCAGAAATTAGAGGTTCAATGTATTAAATTATCAAGATGTTACCTTATAAACATGTAAAGGTAAAGACGGACATTATCCAACATAATTAGTTGTTGGTATGCTGATAAAAAATATAATGGCCCATAACCAGATTTTGCAATTGACTATTGCACCATACTTTACATGAAATATTTTACGCTTATATTTAGCGATGTTAATATTCTGTCATATTAAAGATTTGGTCTAAACCACAAAGTGGCAGAAAACTTACACCAAACGTTTTGTAAAACTAAGCGATTGATATATGTTCTGAAAATTCAAAATAAACATACAAAATGAACGTGTGTATTAATTATCAAATCATTTGAAGATTTATATCATAATTCAAACACATAAATCATTTCGAATGAACGTGATTATTTGTATAACCTGCTGATGTATTACAACATGTCAGTGAAAACGTTTAAGTCCAATAGAGAATCTTTAAACAAATACCTAGCATCATATTATATTAAAACAATTCCATCAATGAAATTATAGACGTGATATAAATTATAAATGAATACTTGTTCGTCCGGTCCCATTTTAAGTATAGGTTTTAACTGGACGTACTAATTTATTAGATAACCTGTGCATGTGTGATATCAGAGGATATTTCAATTAAACTGATAAGGAAGGTCTTCATTTGTTTACCTAATTTTAGTTAATGATTAAACAAATATGAGGTAGACCAGCAATTCTTTTCACAAATGATGATACTCATCACTATATTATGTTAACATACACAATGTTAGCTACATGTTTTCCAAAATCGAGCTATTGATGCAAATGTGAAACTTATTACGTTCAAAGTAAGTTTGACGTGCTTGTTTTATATTTTCGGATATATTGTTGGACATGGTTAAATTAAACATATAGATGTTACAGTCAAGTATATCTTAAATCGCAGTGCTTACTAGTAACATGTAAATGAAGCAATGTTTTGTGGACGACTGTATATGATCAGGAATGTTGCTCAAATTTTACCATACCTGCTGTCCGAATATCAATTTCCTTTGTAATTAAAGTCTGGCAAATACCATTACTTAACATGTATCAGTAGCAATGCAATTTGCAATGTACACCTCCAAATTTGATTATACAAAATATAGTTTCATGCTTGTAATGTTTCTTGGTAAATTATTGATTCCATAAGTTGAATATGGTGTGGAATATTGATTACTGAGTGTGTGTTTATCATAATAACTGACGAAGCATCAGAGAGATTAGTCAGCTGTGTGTGTTCAGTTTCATCCTCGATCATCGTTTTAAATTTGTCACAACCGCCTAACTATAATTAACAAAACTACACAATCTACAGAGACTGTTTGGATTAAGGTTGATGTTTTCAAGAACATCACATTGACATTACACACATCACGATGAAATAAAATCTAATAGCGAATGCGATTAAACGTGATATAAACATATTATATCATGATAGGCCTTATATCAGGATGACCATTTAGTATCACCTGACGTTTCATCGCATTGCGTTATGTATGTACTGCATAATAAATATGGTTAGAATAAGTTTTTTTCTTGCCAAAATTCACTTCTAAGCGTTGTAATTCGGTTAGTTGACGTGATGGTATTGGTACGTTCTCATCAGGTCAGTGAGGCGCCAAGTTAAACTTTATTAACATTGTAACATTCTACGTTCAAGGTAAGTCTTTCCGTGGTGTTTATTAAGAATTAAGGATTTTCAAAGTGTCCAGCGAAGATAGCTCTTCTTGTAGCGTTTAAGAGATATAATTGTGTGTGTTTATGAATCTTGCTTTCTTAGACATTCTACCATTACATTGCATTTATGAGGTTACTAATCTTTCCACAAACCCCATATATATATATATATATATATATATATATATATATATATATATATATATATATATATATATATATATATATATATATATATATATATATATATTTATATATATATATATATATATATATATATATATTTATATATATATATATATATATATATATATATATATATATATACATATATATATATAAATATATATATATATATATATATATATATATATATATATATATATATATATATATATATATAGATAGATAGATATATAAAATTAATATTATAAAGAAGAAAGTAGTAAATATATTTGAAGTAGATTGATTTATTCGTTGAAAATTTACCGCCTGTTCCAAATTTTGAATCTTTTCCAGAAGCGGTTGTCCGTCCATTATTCTTTTCACAACATAGGTGTCAATATTTGGATCAATGAGATAATTCCTCTCCAAGTTTAAGACCAGATCATGTGTCTTGCGTTTTAGATGAAAAGACAACTGGTCAGGGAAGTCGGGACCAGTGACTCCTCGTTTGTCTGTCTGGAATCTTTTGGTTACGTCTTTCAACCAGACCGTTTCCGCGTTGGTTGTTGCTGTAATAATGAGGACAAGACTAAGTTTGGGAATATTACAGAGACAACGTTTCACCTGTCAGTAAATACCCTTTATAAGATACAATATATACTCAAATTTAAATATAAATGTGTTAGAGTATCGATATTGTAAAATCAAGATAACGTATCGTTTATGTTTGTAATATCTCAACACCACCTGCGACTCTCTCATTCGAAAAGAAAAATATTGTAAGGTGATTCGAAAGCACCAATATATACATATGATGTAGTGAAACATTAAATTCAGATCATCGCTTGACATATCGCAGTGCAAAATTATTACATATGTAAACATCAAGAACAGATATTCCACACTAATTTCCTTTTTTCCTTTTGTAAAGCGTTTCTGTAAAAAAAACTAATTGCAAATATTTGTCTTGAGTCATAAAATTAAGAGTGTACATATTTATACAAAAAAAAAGAATATACATGCAAATATCAATTGCGCACATAACACACTCCTTTAAATTTGGGAACGTTGGATCTACTTCTAGAATTTCTAGATATTCTTTCCGTTTGATCACAATATCTTCATGATAATGAATATAATTACTAGTTGTAGTAGTATTAGTAGTAGTAATAGTAGCAATCCAGCTTATATCATCTATAAAAAAATGATTAAAAAGTATACTTGAACAGTGAGTTCAGATTATATCTACTATTCTGCCTTTATCATCCACAAAATAATTATTAAATTTCATACGTGTAAATTGATTACAAATAATATCCATAATATTGCAAAAAAAAAGCTAGAGCAGTAGTGTCACTGTTGCTTGGATAGTTTGATAAATTGCATTGGTTTTGGCCCATATATATAAAATTTTAAAGTACGTTAAACTGATACGTACCTTTAGAGAAACATGTTGAGAGACAGAGAGCAAACAAAAACATGTCATTCTTCATTTTCAACTCAACCACTGCCCTGAGTCTTTCGAAAAACTGTCTGACCGAACTATATATATATACATAGATATAAATGTGTGTGCTTTAATCCAAACTCTTAGTTAAATCGTTCAATATAATATTGATTAACGTCGTTTTAGAATGTTTACACTCTGAACATATTGTTTGACTGATCCTTTAATGACTTGCTTTGACTATTACGGCATCATGACAAAGGACCTCGTTTCAAAGTGTTTTGGTATGCTCACGAGCCATAAACATCACAAACAAAAAAATGATGTATAAGTAGTTTTTGTAAGGATTGACCTTTTCTTTCTTATGGCTAGATGTACGTTGAAATGAAAGTAAAACAAACGATACAAATTAAATTACGAAACGTTCAAACGTTGAAGTGTATAATTTTTAAAAAACTAATGAGTGTATCAACATCCCTTGAAAGGTTAAACTCCCTAGCCTTTCAAACTGTTACAAGTACTATCAATCAGATTTGCTTGCGTTGCAGCTGTACTAAAATTTTGAAAATTTCTTAAATATGTATCAGAGTAAAGTGTATAATCAACTTTTCTGAGCATACTGACAAGGGCCTACAAAACCTATGTTAGTACAAACACCAATACTAAGGTATAGATTATTGCATGGCCGTAATTTAGTTTCTCTGATATCAGGCACTGGCTTCAGTTATGCGTCATTCCCGCACAGTGTGGTGATCATACCCGAATCAACCATGCTGCACTGGTTAATTCCGTAGTGATCACTGTTCACCCACACGAGATTTATCAGTGAATATTGAACAATAAATTAGGATCTTATGCAAAGATGTTCAAAATCAAACTGAACTCCAGATTACGTATCAATGTTCCAAAGCGTTCTGCCACTGTTTCAAGCACAGTCACTCCGATATAAAAATACTCAGGTTTCTAGACTGAGTCATGTTTGATTTACGTGCCATTATACATGAAAGCATCCACATATATGCAAATATTTCTCCAGAAACAATGTAAACATAAATTTCAATAAATCTTTAAATAGTAACATAGATGAAGTTTTGTGAGTAACACATGTGTAATTTAAGTAGTTATTGGATCGTTATGGGTGCAATAGCAAACAAAGCAAATAATCTACATCTGAGATCAACGTCGATCGTTATAAGTTTCGTATAATCCATGGATTTTATAACACTGTGAGTCAGTTGTGAGGAAACGACACGAGCCACAACGTGCATACATCTTCAGTTCGTGTTTAATGAAATTATTTCGTTAGGTTTACTCATAGTCAGACCAATCGAAACTCGTGGTCGCACTGTTTTAATATATTAAGGAAATGTTGACACTATTCAGTCAACTGTGTACATATCAACGAAGATCATTTTATGTTTTATTTAATATATCTAACCTAAAATTCAGAGAATGACAGTATTTCCCGCTCCAAATTGACAAGTACTACCATCAATTACAGTCCCTCCTCCCAGAGAAAGGTCAAACTGAGATTTGAACACAGATGTAAATGGATGCATATTCATCTTTCAAAAATAGTTTATGAAGAAATATCATTATCGTTAATATAATTATCATTATCGTCATCAGATTGCACCTAATAATAGCATATGCGCTAGTGTTATTGTATTAAAACACTTTTTTTAAACTGCACTATTATGTTGTTTTCTCCCATAGTTACATTTTAAACCCGAATAATGTATGTAGTTTATCAAAAAAAATATACAAATAATATATGGATCATACAGGTGTAGGAGACGACAGATTCTTTAATCGACCAGCAAATGCATATTACATTGTTTTAAACAAGCTTCATTGATATTCACTAGCAGACATAATATACTATAATCTTGTTATTATATTTAATTGAATATTAATTTCCTACTATGTCCCTTTTTGTAGTCATACTGTTAGGCAGTATCACCATGAACGATTGTCAACATAAATAAAATCATTATGGTATAGGTACTGTATTCTTACAGTGCGTAATTAACATTTTAGGCTATGCAAACAATTCAAAAGTGCTGACCTCGCCACCGCTGCCGACGATGCCACAAACGTATTATTATATGTCACAATGCTTATGCAGTGCAGACTATAAATATATTTACATGTGCAATACTTAAATTATACAAACTTACAGAAATGTTGAAGACTGTAATACTACGTACATTCATTGTACCAGCTTGCAGACGCTTGGGAGACTATAAGAGTAGTATTACGAATGTTAATCCCAATTACACATTCACAAAATATAACAGAAAAAGATTGGAAATGATTGAACATCATTTCTACTGAAAATGTCATTTTTTAAAGGAAGAGGCCTTTTTTTTCAAGCATCTTTTTCATTCGGTGTTTACGTATAATGTTCATACTCGTTATATCACTTTAAACTGATAGACGGGTTTCGATATGATAGAGTTCATCGATCACAAGGAAATACAGCATTTTCTTGCAATTTATCAGCATATAATTGATATTAGTTTATAGCATCTTGTGTTACAATTTTACAATCAAGATGAGAAATACTTAAATATGAAAACATTAAACTATGCTTAATCAAGAATACTTGTTGTAGTTGTTGTTTTTTCTCAAGCACTGGAGATGTCACTGACACGATATTCTACACTGACACTTTTATACATCGCTTAAACATGTTCAACCACATTTTAGCCATTTTAACCTACACAATGATTACATATGTGTACTTGTTATTGACCAATAATGTATTTAAGTGAGAAAAGTTTTTATCGGTTTGTTTTATGCACTGGAACTATATCGTTTCTCATTCAGAGGTTTCAGGAAAATATGCTTACATAGCATACCAATTTTACTACCGTTTCCGTTATTATTTTACCACCAATGACAATGTTCCTATAACAAAAAACACTGCAATTTATTCAAGGTTGAAATGATTTAGTTTAAAATGGATTCATCGACATCAATGCATTTTTTACAGTGTTGCTAAATAACAGATAAAATCTTTGCAGATTGTCTTCTTTTATTCAATATGTAACATTTTGCAACATAGCACTAAAAACAAATTGCTTAAATAGTTTGTTAAGAAAACGCATTAGCTATTACGACTATATGTGAAAGGGCCATTCATCTAAGTGTTTTGCAACGTGTCACTAAAATCAAACTGCTTGACAGGTTTGTTAATTAAAGAATTATCTATTACGGCAACATGTGAAAGGGCCATTCATATATGTGTTTTGCAACGTGTCACTAAAAACAAACTGCTCTACAAGTTTGTTAAAGAAAGAATTATCTATTACGGCAACATGTGAAAGGGATTGTTTGACAATTTCGTTAACTAAAAACATTAACTATTACGACACTATGTTTAAGAGCCTTTGATCAAAGTGTTTTGGTATGCTCACTATCCATACATTATGCAATTCAACTAAGAAAGATAAGTGTCTTGAGTTTATTTAAGTGATTAACAGCTTCTTTTGTTATTTACACCGAGGTAGAAACCGAAATATCGCTGTGCTGTCAGTAAGATCAGCGACGTTTTGGTTTATATTCATATATTACGGCAGGAGTCTGAGGTATATATAATTGGGTTCAAAGGTTTGAATGACCACTCTTATTTTTCTTAAATAGTAAATGCGACATAATAATTTTTTTTTCAAATAAACTGTTAATTTAAAACATGATTGTCTGTTAGTTTGTATGTCACTGTATTTTCGATTTATCTATTTATTAACACGTTAGTTCCGTTCTCAATGTATACACATTCTTTAAAAAAGTTTGATCTGTCCGCTTGTCTGAAGATAATATTTTAGGTTTCGAGGAAACGAAACTATCAGCATATAAAGTACAGTCTTAAGAAAACGTCTATTGCATCTTTTGCTAATATTCTATGGTTTTATGGGATAAAGACATCAGCTTAAATTTTAACCTTGCAATCCTACCTGATAGCATTACTTTGATGCGTAAAAAAGAAATGGAGCTTATGGCTGGTTGTACATTAAAAAGACAGTCAAACCAATGATGCCTATGGAATAGGAAAACTTCAAAAGGTAATGTTTTTACTATTTTGAAGATCTGATTATTATGTAAAATAGCCGAATTTTGAAAGATAAGGTATTTCTACTTCCATGAAAATTTATTAGTCACTGAAAGATTATTATTTTCATTTGCTTTAGTATGTTGTACAAGTTTATAACACAACACATCTGTTTGCTGGATAGTCCACGTGCAAAATAAGCTATAAACTAGATCAATTAAACATCCTTTAATTATGGGATGTATTGCATTAGGACTCACGCACTGTATGTATATAGTCTTTGGAAACTCCGTAGCAGCTCAAACCGTAAAAATTACTATAAATCAGATTTGCATGAGTTGTAGTTGCACCAAAACGTTTGACAATTTTTCAAATATTTATCAGAGTAAATTGTGTAATCAACTTTTCCGAGCATGCATACAAGGACCTACAAATGCTGGTACAAAACAGCTGGCAACCATAATATAGTTTACACAGAGAGCAGTCAGTATTTTAATAGGAATATTTGAAGCTTAGTACGTTCTGGTCCTGGTAAAATTAATTACATAACATAACCCTTTTTAATTTCATATATTAGTGTTCAATGCACGCTTAATGCTAGCTGTGATTTAAATAACACAATTGATGCAGGATTTATGTGTGAATACCACGAAATATGTGAAGGTCATAGAGAGTAATAGGGTATATATTGTTTTAGCAGTGTAATAATGTAGACATGATATCATGAACTAACTTAAATTTTGTGCCATTGGAGTACATTAAGTTGATCTTACTTGAACCAACCATCCAACATTGTCTGACTTGATTGTTTGCCTTGTTCACTCACACGATATATCTCAGTTAACATGGACCAAGAGTAGGATCGTTCGCAAATACAAAATAAGCCTTAACTCCATTTTCAGTATCAAGCTTCTCAAAGGAATATACCTCTGTTTTCATCTGGGAAAGACTTTTAGAAACGTATTGATGTTTCTAAAGCGAATCGTATTTAGTTTACATGCCATCATACATTAATATATCAACATATAGGCAAATAATTATCCATAAACAGCGGGTTCATGCGTTTTTAAAAATCTCACAGTAGTCGCAGATATCAATTTATGTTAAGTAACACGTGTGAATTCCAACATAAATTGGATGATAATGGCTGACATAAAACTGTAAGACAATAGTCTCGATACGAGGTCAAGGACGTTTATTAGCAGCTTCACATACCCTTGCGCATATATGACGCAGTGAGTCACTTTTTAGAAACGATACGTGCCAACAGGGTCATGCATCTCCAGCTCGTGTTTAGTGAAATGATTTCGATAAGTGTATTAATACAGTCATATCAAAGGGAACTCTTTGTCGTATTGTTTTTATATGTTCATATATATCGACAATTTCTTGTCAGATATTTATATTTCGAGGTAGATCAAGTGATGTTTTCATTTGTATCCTTAAGCTCAAATCCAGAGAATGACAGAGGATTTCCCGACATAAAGTTACAAGTACGCATGCCAGTGACTGTCAAGTACTGGCTTATATTAATACAACATATTATTCTGAAGACAAGCTGCAATGTATATTTTCATGTTTTATATGTGTTTGATCTTTTTACGTCTTTTATTTGAGAATATATATTACTTGCATGACGTTTGACATTTTAGTTCAGTCTACTGATATTTTGATAACATTGTCCAGTTTTGTTTACACACTTAGACGGTTGCAGAAAAGACATTTCCATCCACGTCCTGGTCACTGTACCACGTCGAAGAAATGTACATACAGTTGAAATAAACCAGTATTTAATTCTTGCTTTAAGTTCAGTCTGACGAATCAATGACGTTTGTTTATATATTATTTGAGAGGAATAGTTTATATTAAAGTTAATTAATACAAAATGCTCACTGATTATCATTCGAACGTACAACACCATTTTGGAATAATTATAAATTCATTCGAAAACATTTCAGTACTTTCTGATACATTAAGACTGTTGGCATTGCAACTTATTGGTAAATAAGAACATTCAATTCACAAAATTCCTTCAGAAAATGCTTTAGTTAACAACAAGTGAATTAATATTTGGGATTATTTGGCATTTACTTCACAACACTGTATGCAAGTTTTACATTTAACTTTCAAACAAAGTAATATCATCAGTTTATTAAACTTGCTGACCACTCTTCTTGATGTAACAATGTGTAAGCCAGTATAGTCGTAACATTATTGGTGACGTGTTTGAAATCTGAATTTAACATATTGGTATATTAAAAGTATCTACACAATTTAAATTTACTTCGTGGACAATGTAAACAATATTAATGTGACATATCTGAGAAATATGGTATAAACTCAGCAAGAGTTAAAAATGTCACGTATAGTGGCGAACCTATAAATCTTAATAAAATAGGATTAGTCTTTTTGAAGAATTGCGATTTAAGTTTCTTACAGATTATTATCTCTCTCAAACAATAGTATTTTACCTAAAGTAGAGATAATTAATATTTTGGTTATTAAAGCAAAATTATTTGGATTCTAGCATTTTAGGTCGATTATTAAATCTGTAATTGCTTCTGTATCAAACTTAAACGAATTACAGTAGAAAATATAGATCGAAAGAAAGTTTTAAAAGCCGACAGATTTAAACGAAGGAGAGGAAAATCAAAATGCAGGATGAAACGAAAGAATATGGTGACAGAAAATACAAATGCAGAGATTTAGAGAAAAGTTAAGAATATAAATAAACAAGCAATATAGTAAAGATGTAACGGAAATATACATTTAGCGCCCACTTGAAATCGGAATAGTTATATTACTACATTATTACAACTGAAATAGCACAGTAGTTTATTAAAAGAAGGTGTTGTCTTTTGCGAAGCTCCTGAAATGTTAACTTTAAATTGCTAGTTATGATGGCTTAAAATAAACTGGATAATCCAAGTTAACATGTATATGTACATGAACTATCTGATATGAGATGTTTATCCAAAAGAGTATTATAAATTTCGATGCTACTTTCGATAACTATTACGATTGCTCACCATCTACTTAGAAGACCAGTATTCATAGTGATATATTGTCGAAATAAATAAAAGGGAAAGGAAACATAGGTTCAGTATTATGAGCTAAATTATAATTATTGATTCAGAAATGAGACAAAGACCACCATACATATTGAATCATAATGAAATAGCATCAATGCATAAAGACCTAATAATATGTTTTGTTAATCAATGATATACAAACAAAACCACGATCAGAGTGTTTAACATAAACGTGAAGTCAGTTGTACTGTATGGAGCAGTTATCTGGAGAACCAGCAAGTCCACAGTAATGAAAGTTCACACATTCATCGACAACTGCATATGAAGCTGGGGATTGGAAATGACACACCATACGTTAGCCGCATCCCATCCCTATCAGAAACGCATTGGTGTGGAACCGTCAAAGCAAGCAATTAATGGGTCGACCAAGGAACACCTGGTGTCGTGACTTGTAAGTGGACATCACTAAGCTGGATCGTATCGGCAAACAGATCGCGGTGATGACATAGAACAAAGGTATCTGCTGAAGCAAAACTAACCTGGAAACAAAAGAAGCAACAATATCTTTTGTAAATTGATAGATGTCTTAACATGAGTCTCGTAAAATTAGATTCACGTTTAAAATTAGTAGAGCACACACCGGCAGAAAATATCATTGGCGATCGATAGATCAGTGAAAATTAGAACATAAATAGAGAAAAAGGTTAAGCATACTTCGTATGTATAAATGAATAGCTTTAAATCGTGTCTTTGCTCTATATCATCCCGCCTATTCCAAGACATAAATGGTATCTACAGCCAAACATAATTTTAAAATTAAACACTACTCACTCTTCTGTTGGATCACTATTTAAAAAACCTTATAACGCTCTAAACAAAGTTTGTTTGTTTAAAATGTAGTTTTTGATAATTATCTTCTTCAAACATTGCAAATGTAAGAACATGCGTAGCCCACAAAATGTTATATTCATTAAAGTCTCGAATGAATCATTCAGGTCATATAAATATGGCCTGGTCTTTAAAATTACTAAACCGCATCTATTGTGAGATATGCTGACCAAAGGAACAATAACACCGACAAAATCAATAATAATCAGAAACAAAGAGAAATGAAAAGACAAGAACGATGAATATTTTGCATTAATGAAATCAATACGTTACTTAAAATTAAAATAAAAACCAATACGTTACTTCTAATTAAAATAACTAAGCTAATTTTAATTGCGGGCAAAACTGATGCCAAGGACCATTTATAATTAATAAACGATAAATACATTCTTTAAACCCTTTGATAAACATATGAAGATGATGTGCAATGATCATATAATGTTTCTGGTTTGGACTAGACAACATCTTTATAACATGTATCTTCTAACACACACACACACACACACACGCACACACAAACACACACACACACACATACACACATACATACATACATACATATATATATAGATATAGATATAGATATAGATATATATATATATATATATATATATATATATATATATATATATATATATATATATATATATATATATATATATATATATATATATATATATATATATATATATATATGATACATCTCAGCCAATTATGCGCAAACATGCGTGAACTCCTCACGGGTCATTTTGGATGTAAAATATTTTTAAAAAATCGATCGTACTGTAATTAAGCAAAGTGATATTCATATTGTGTACACTAATTCCCCTATATCGACTCCACATGAATATACTATCTATAAACATTGTCTTTGTTCTATTCATAGGTAGACCATCTGTACGAAGTAATAGACAATCCTGATGTACTAATCCATGTCAGGTTACGCGCATTCATTATTTTCCACGTACACATTTGAATAACTCCACGTCCTTAAGTGCATCTGGTATTCTGTACATTTGTGGGTGAACACCAAGCTCAAGTCAAATATTGCATTGCAACATTTGAAATAGTAAAATAAGTAATAACGTAATGAGCGCTTATTCATTCAACGCGTGCTTTTATTCGCTTTTGTGTCTTTGATAGTGTCTTCTTCTTGGTTTGAGACTGGTTGATACATTTGTTGTCGTCTTCGGGCACAATATAATCCGTTTATGTTGACCGACATTCTATCTAAATGTCATTGTGTGTATCCTTCAGATTCAATTAGAGCTTACACAAATTCCTTTCATAAACAATCCTCCAGCGAATGGTCTAAGCGAAACGAAATGTTAGAGCATTCAGAAGATTGTCTCTGCATTTACACCTCTACCCAGATCAAACTTCCGACAAAATGCAAAACGCATCCATCACGTTCAGACCAATGTGATGAGAGGTGTACTGGGCTGGCGCCTTCATGTTCTGCAAACAAGCCTCTATTACGCAACCGTCGAAAATATGCCTGTTACAAGATTCGAACCTCTGATCCCGAGTACCAGAGTCGGACGCGTTAGCAACACGCTTTCGTTCTAATCGATATATACATACATATATATATATATATATATATATATATATATATATATATATATATATATATATATATATATATATATTATATATATATATATATATATATATATATATATATATATATATATATATATATATATATATATATATATATATATATATATATATATATACAGTTAATGTGGTTAATTAAAAGATCGTCCTCAATCAAGCCGTTGAAAGATTCAAAAATATTCCGCGAAAAAGAATTCATATTTGTCCAGCAGTAAATGAGATAACCAGCATTGCTGACAGTGCACAGTGATATGTTCAACCGAAAGTTTCTGATTATACCATCACGAGATGCTTCATATTCCTTGATCGTGGGATGCTTTACATGTTCATGGCTCATTATGTATACTTATTTAAAATAAAGTATGGATGAGATCGAGAGATTATTGAAAATCAAGCCTTGTACAGCTTAATTTAATCTCGATATAATCGTTCCTAAAAAAACATGTAAAACATTTTTTAATTAGTTCATACGTTGTTTTTAAAGTTTTTCTTTATTGCTCGCTACCCAAATCTCCAACAGTCTCAATCAGGAAACTATTTATTTTATATTTCGATTTAAATAATTTTAAGACTTAGGTCAATTTATTAAGATGACGTTAATGAAACATCCTTTCCATACAACTACTTTTTCAATGATGAGAAAAACAGTTTTGATTATTTTCCTTTAGAAGAATGAACAAATAATTGGATATCCAACCATTATACCGTACATTTGTTGGAAATTAAAATCGCTGAGCATGGACATTTAAAATTTGAAAATATTCTGCCTTTTTATAAATTTCATCAATACATTGAAGTTCGATTAATTAGGAACAATTACCAAACTTACGACTTATGATAAAGCACTTGGAGTTGATATACACAATGCCGAGTGTCAGATTGCTTCTTTTGATGGGAACACACCTTTTCCAAGGTGAAACTAACACTATCTTATGATGCTAATAATTTATACGTGTTTGCAATAGCCACTGTTTTGATCATGCCGAACATCCACTGAAGTTAAGTCTTTGTTGCAGAGAAGCCATTTAATTATGGGTGTGGGCAAAGTCAGGTGTTTTTTGCTCAGACAGACTTTCATATGTAAAGGACTCTGTGCCATTCCCTTTTTAGCTTTGAATAATTCGTGTCAGCTATACTATGACATCTCCTATTTCGAAACAAGGCAAAATCCGGTCCTTATAAGACAGGCAAAATGTGACATTTGACAGAAGGTGTTCAGCCACCGGAAACAAAGCAAACCTTTAATGAGAATGATGAGAAATAATTCTTATGATAGGAAAAAGCATAATGGAAAATGTCAGAAGAAATGGCAAAAGACAGTGAATTACTGAATTATGACGAGGACAGGAACCTTATGTAATGGTATTTAATGGTTGTATTTTTTTCTCTCCAAATTCATTGTCCCTTCACCACCATGAACATAAATCTGCCAGATCATAACCTGAAAACGACGAGTACATTGTTTGCCCCTTGTGTCATAAGGTTTTTTTCACAAAGTATATAATATAATAATAATAATTATCTAATAATTCAGGCAAATTTTATTTATTAATTACATCACCTCTGTATTCCTCTCATATCGCATCTGGTGTACGTTGTGCTCATCTAATTTGTTTTTTGTCTTTCTTGTTTCAGTCTCCTTTTGGGTGGTTCAATACCTTGTTATACCAGCTGTGTGAAAAATAACAGATTCATTACAGCGAAGTATTCTCAATGTCTAAATACACTGAAAAACAGTTAAGAGTAATTTTAAATTTTTATTTCTTAAATAGTGTTATTGGCTTCAAAGAGTAAGGCAGATGCCTGCCACATAGAACATTGGGATTTGATTCCCATCATGGGAACATTTGATTTTACAGTTTTGTTATTGCTATATGTTTACTTTCAATGCAAGCGTTATGACAGTTTTAATGTTTCAGTGAAAAGCACTTTTAACTTGACTTGGAAGCTGAATTTAAATCTGAGGCAGATGCAAACTTCATACCTTTTAGAACCAAGCAATGGAATGTGGGATAAATTCCTTGCACATAACGTTTTGTAAAGTCAGTCAATTTCTCATTCGACTGATAATCAAATCTGAAGTATAGAAAGGTCAATTAATTCTAACAATTGTCGTCTAATTGTATTACCCATTCTTACATGTTGATGCACATTATTGTTGGATTGGGTGTATCAATATGTTAGTGTTTCCATGAAAAATAATAGATGTCCCTGATGTCTTGATTATCCTTGTTTATTTTTCATATCTTTATTGGAAAGTATCCAAATATGGAAATGTATATGTGGATTCTAAAATTCCAAGAACGTTCAGCACACACGCAACAAGCTGGGCTTTCAAAAAGCAAAGCATAAAAGTACAAAATTGTAGTAAGGTAATCAGGTGCTTGAGGCTTTACATTCGTTTTGAAATAGATGAATACATAATAGATGTCTTGTTGATGTTCCGAGAACTTTTCATACATGATGCTGAGATTCAATATTTCTTCTGATGTGCTTCCTCTACTCTGGAAGACTGTCTGTCCTTCAGCAATTATTTCTTCCAATTGTTGTTTCAGTCTGTTCAAGTTTATTTACAGCATCACCTTGCTTGCATTGCTGATGCAACTGATAGTGTTGTAATTTTGGCACAGCTGAAAACAGCTTTCTTCTGGAAGTGTTCTTATCACTGATTGAATCCACTGTGTTGGCTATTCACATGGTTGCCGGATCTTGTTACAGAGTGTTTTATTAGGTTTATCATTGATTCCTTCACCCCAATTCTAGATAAGTTGAGGTGAGATACTGTCTAATCCAGCTGCCTGTCCATTCTTTAGTGTTCTTATTGCACACTATTTTATAACATAAAATCACCATTTCTCATATGGTTCATGCAACTGTAATATTCGTTGAAGTTATACTGCCTGTCGTTTAACAATTCTTTCGTTCCAAATGTAGCCATAATAAAGATATTTCTTCTAACGTGTCATGGAACGATATTACAAATCACTTAGTGTACTCGAAATATACTGTGAGCAAATGTTTTGATTAGGAATACGTTGCTATGGTAGGTGTTATAGTGTAATGGATATTCTGCAGAAGATCAGACGCATGGAGTGGACAATGGTCAGTTAGCATTGGAACTTCAACTATTATTCTGCTTTACCATCCATATACCACGCACTTTACACTTTTGAAAAAGTGGTTTGTAGCTTTAGTACTTTTGCATTCATTACCCTTTTGTACATCCTCTTTTCCTAACATATCCTTTTAAGCAAATTGCGTTTGACGTTAAAATAGTCATTTAAAAATCAACACAGTGCATAGGTTAATATACACTTTATTGTTCTTATAATATAATCTTTGGCATAACTGGGGCAAGTCCTATCACAGCACACTGCACCAGCTCAGCTCTGAATTTTTATTTGTTGCATAGGAATGCCTCAGGAACTTATGGGAGTTAGAGGGTTGCGAAGTGTGTCCAACAACTGTATGTGGAACCTAAAGGGCTGATACTAGGTATATAGGGACCTGATAACCGAAACTCGATAAATCTCATCTTGAGGACACCATGACAACAAACATTAACCTTTACTCCATAAATGCACCGTAAAAAGCTAGTATGAAGTATATATGGGCATAATAGTTGAGTATATATAAGTACAGACACAAATTGGGGTCAAGAAGCCAAGTTGTGAAATGCATGAAACCTGGCAGTGGCCCTCAGGAGGAGAGACTTGTGGGAGAAAGAGGGTTGTGCAGAGTCTCGGACACTTCAATATGGAGGCAAAAGGGCTGATACGAGGTATATGGGGACATAAAACCGAAACTCGAAAAGTCTGATCCCAAGGATTGCCCTGGTAACAAGCATGAGCCAATACCACATGCATGTTGGTTATACAAGTATAGACAAATTGGTTCAAGCAAAGTTGAATGCATGAACTTGGGAAATGTGCCCGAGAACAGAGCTGGAGCAGTATGCTATGAAAGAAATGCCCCAAACAAAACAGCATGGTGGGTGGAGGGGAGGTTATTGGTTCTTTTCACATATAATTTAGTGTAGCATTAGCACTGAAAAGCACATCTTTGTTGCATCCAAGCCGCTGTATCACTGTCTCAAACGAGCTGACGAATGCTAGATCACGTGTTCTAATTCCGTCATCTTATTGGTTCAACATGACAACATATCTAAAATTAGTAACTGACCTCATGTTTGGCAGAACCACAACAGACACAGAGGGGCAAAAACAAGGTGTTAGGTTAGAATGCACTGTGTGCTCTTCAAAACAATATTTAACCAATTAAATTAAAACTTAACTGGAAGTTTTGATTCCTCCAGTATGAAACAATGAAGATTTACCTAGAAACGTCATTCAATTTGGAATGCCACTGGCTTTATGACAGGTATTAGAACGTTCATATTACATGCATTTATTGGGTAGGAATTTCATGGACACGAAAGATCTGTACCTATTGGTTCTCCAATCATAATTTTGTGAGCATTAAGAGTGCTCGAAACATGATCTTTTCAGTTTGAAACGTTTCCTGTATCAAGTTTTAGAGTTATTTATAATTATATATACGTACAAATTTCGAACATTGCTACAAG
>JAQISU010000072.1:817500-867500 GCA_029339505.1 Unio delphinus | reverse complement strand
AACCCTTTATATATGCACGGATCGGACATGAATATATAGGGGTTATGGTCTTTAAAAGGTAGTCATTTGACTTTTTGCAGACATGATGAAAAGACCACATCATGTTGTGAAGAAAGGAAAAGATAGTAAGAGACAGAAACGTAATGTATCGCCTAGCACAGTAGCTGAAGTCTTGGCTCAAATTCATGCCAGTGATTTTGAAGATGACATGAGTGAGCCCGAATCTACGCCTAAGCAATCGACGTCCAAGCAAAGTGCACCACCCTTAGTAAACCCTGAAAATTACTATCACATTCGAGAGACGGAAAAGCGTTCCTCTCGAAAATTTAGAACAACGGCTTACACGTATGCCGTAAAGTTTAAAGATTTCAAGGCCAATGTACCTTTGGAGAATACAGAAGGGTTCATTACCGAGGTGTGGGATTCTGTGTTAACTGCATTGAAACAGCAATGTCAAGCCAAAGAAGACGATCGCTTGAGACTTTCTATTCATCACGATAATTTAAAGTCTCCCGTTTGGATCGAGTTTACTAGCCCATCACAATTAACACCTTCCAAAGTCATTGACAAAATTCAACATGTGCAACAATCCAACGACAAGTTTCACATCACCGATGGAAAAGCCACACTGTTCATGACCCACGTGTCTCTTCCTGAGGGGACCGGACGCAAAAAAGTGTTATTGGTGGACAGCCTTCGTAACATGAAACGAAGCCTCGTCCGAATTAACAATCCTCAAGACCAGATGTGTTTAGCCCGTGCCATCGTCGTGGGACAAATGTATGTCAACAAGAACGAGACGATAGAATGGAAAAGAGCCTGGGAAACTATTCGACAATCGGACCGAGCCAAACAACGAAGTGAAGCAGAACTCCTGCTACAGCAAGCGGGGATATCCAAAGATACCCCTTGCGGTATTCCAGAAATGCAAAAGTTGCAAGACGTCTTGGCTCCACGTTACACTTTGAAAGTACACCCTCAAGAAGTGCGTGGTCCTCTTTTGTTTCGAGGCCACGATTTCAAAGACGGAAAATACATTCACGTCTATCATCACGATGGTCATTTTGATACCATTACCAGTATCACTGGATTTCTGAAATTCAGTTACTACTGTGAAAAATGTGACTATGGTTATAACAATCGAGAACAACACAAGCATTGTGGATCGAAATGTGAGGGATGTTTGGCCTCTCAACCTTGTCTGGACAAAGGACAAGTACGTGTGCATTGCACTGTGTGTCAGCGCACTTTTGTCAGTCTTACCTGTTACCAACAACATTTGAAGATGCAAGGTTCACAGCAGAAAAGTACTTGTCAGCTCCTGAGATTGTGTCCTACTTGTGGACAAGGCATACGTACCAATAGTGTTAAGTTATACGTTTGTCGAGGGAAGAAACGATGTCACATTTGTCGCCAAATTGTGGACTTGGAGCACGAATGCTTCATTCAAAAATATCAACCCCGACCAGAAGATACCCAGAAGAAAGGGAATTTTATCTTTTTTGATTTCGAATGCATGCAAGAAACTGGTATTCACATTCCTAATTTCTGCGTGGCTCACCGTGCGTGCGAGCAGTGCATCCAAGAACCTATCTTTAGTCATTGCCCTTACTGCAGCAAGATTCCTGGAGGACGTGAAAAAATATTTCGAGGGTCAAATACGCTAGCCGATTTTGCCCAATGGATCCTAAACCCCATCGACGAAACGTGGAGTCCAGAAGACATGGAACGTTACGGCGAGTGTCATTGCCATGCCACAGTCATGACTCACAATTTCTCGGGATACGATGGGCAATTTCTGCTTAGATACTATGCGGAACAAAGTACCGAACGGCCTCAAGTGACTTTGAACGGAGCCAAAATCATTTCTATGCAAGTAGGACAAGTACAGTTTAAAGATTCGATGTGTTACTTGGCCATGCCATTAAGTCGCATGCCTAAAACGTTTGGAATGACAGAAATGGCCAAAGGTTATTTTCCACACTTTTTTAATACCGAAGCCAATCAACATGCCATTCTACCCCATTTGCCTGAGGTTGACGACTACGACCCCGACAACATGCGCACCGAACAACGAGAAGCTTTCCATGCTTGGTACCAGACTCACGCCTCGGACCCCTTTGACTTTCAAGAAGAAATGTTAAAGTATTGTCGATCTGACGTGGACATTTTACGACGCTGTTGTGGAAAATTTCGAGAACTGTTCATGGAATACGGAGGGATCGATCCTTTGAAAGAAGCTTGTACCATTGCCAAAGCATGTTCCTTAGTGTACCGAAAACGCTTCATGCCCGAAAATACTCTAGCGGTCATCAGTCCTCAAACGACAAATTTTGTCAAACGTCAATACTCGGTTAAAGCCCTACGCTGGCTCCATTACTTGTGCGACAAGGAAGACAAATGGATCCAACACGCTCGCAACGGAGGAGGCGAAAAGACCATCGGAACGTATTCGGTAGATGGTTGGGACTTAGAAAACCCTCAGATCGTGTACGAGTTTCACGGATGTTTATTTCACGGATGTCCCCTATGCTACCCTCAGCGTAACACCAAAAATCAGTTTTTACAACGAACTATGGAAGATTTGTACCAGACCACTTGTCAACGACGTTTGAAGTTAGAACAACAAGGATACCAGGTAGTGGAAATGTGGGAACACGAGTACGATCAGCGTTTGAAAACCGATCCCGAGTTTAAACGCATCGTAGAAAGTTACAAGTGGGTGGATTCATTGAACCCCCGGGATAGTTTGTACGGAGGACGAACGAATGCCACTTGTTTGCTGTACCAAGCGGACGAGGAGAAGGGAGAAGAAATCAAATACTTGGACGTGTGTTCGCTGTATCCTTACGTGTGCAAATATTGTCACTTTCCCGTAGGGCATCCAGAATTGATGACAGAACACATTGACTTGGACCACATTCGTCAGTACGAAGGATTAATCAAGTGCAAAGTCTTAGCTTCCACAGACTTGTACCATCCCGTTTTACCTCACAATTGCCAAGGAAAACTGATGTTTTCTTTGTGTCGCACTTGTGCCGAAATGTGCATCCAAGACCAACCTTGTCAGCACACTCAGGAAGAACGTACCTTGACAGGAACGTGGGTGAGCGTGGAATTGTTTAAAGCTCTGGACCTGGGATACCAACTGTTAGAAGTGTACGAAATTTATCACTTTCCCAAGACAAAACAATACCAAAAGGGCGACGAGACACAGAAAGGTATTTTTGCAGACTACGTGGATGCCTTTTTAAAACTAAAACAAGAAGCTAGTGGCTATCCTTCCTGGTGTCACACTCCCGAAGACCAAAAGAAATTCAAAGAAAAATATAGGGAGCAGGAAGGCATCACTTTAGACCACATCGAGAAAAACGAAGGAAGGCGATCGTTTGCCAAAGTGATGCTCAATTGCTTGTGGGGTAAAATGGCACAACGACCGTCTTTACCCAAGACGGAGTATTTGTCCGAGCCGTCTCGCTACTTCCAGATGATTCACGACCCAACCAAAGTCATGAAACACGTGGACGTCATTCGTGAGGACTTGATCTTAGTCAATTACAAAGAAGAACTAGACTTTGTAGAAGCCGACAAATTTGGAAATGTCATCATTGCGGCTTACGTGACAGCCCATGCTCGTTTAAAATTGTACGAACTGTTAGAACTGTTAGGAGATCGTGTGTTGTATTTTGACACGGACAGTTGCATCTACATTCACCGACCGAACCAGTGTAACCCTGTCATCGAAGGAGACCGTTTAGGAGCCTGGACCGATGAACATCCCAACGACAAGATTCTATGTTTTGCAAGTGGCGGTCCTAAAAATTACGGTTACGAATACCGAGACCCACAAGGAGAAATGCACACCGACTGTAAAGTGAAAGGATTGACTCTCAATTATCGCACCAGTCGAGTGGTGAACTTTAACGTGCTACAAGAAGCCTTACAGTCGGGACAGGATGAAAGGTTTCAAGTGACTACCCACGAACCGCACAAGATTGTCCGTTTACCTACACACCAAATCGTTAGCCGACCTTTGGAAAAAGTCTATCAAATCGTGTACCAAAAAAGAGTACGACTTCCCAATCACTTCACTCTCCCGTACGGTCACGTCGAAATTGGGCAGCATATAAAAAGGGACATTGTCCAAGACCAATAGTTCATTGTGACTAACACAGCCAAGCGAAAAGAAGATGAATCCATTTAAACAGACATCATTCAAGTTTGGGGATTGTAAAACAAATGTACCTTTCCAGAGTGTGAAAAGTACTGGATGGATAAGACCCATGCATTGCAACGGAAGTTGTCCGGAAGGAAACTGTAAGTGTCCTTGCGGTATGCACTGTAATTGCGTTACAGAGTGCGATGGTGAACCTTACGATTGTAGTGATGCCAGACGCTGTGACGTTAGCGATTCAGCTGGATATCGTGGGAACGTTGCTATGACTACTACCCCTATATCTACTGTGGAAAGTGATGCTGTGCGTGTCAAACCTGAGGGATGCGAAAGTGGTGCCACACGTTATCGTGGACTCCTAGGAATTTCACCGTACCTGCATCGAACAGAAGTGAGGAGAGTCGAATATTCGTTCCCGACGAGTTTGCCTGAGTACTGTCACTTTAAAAGTCGATTCCAAACCTTCAAAGATAAATGGCCAAAATATCTGCCTGGACCAACTCCTGAAGAATTAGCCAGAGCTGGATTTTTCTACTTGGGCGAAGGAGATAAAGTCAAGTGTTTCAGTTGTGGTGTATCCATTTACGAGTGGGAACAGAAAGATTCCGCTTACTTGGAACATGCTCGATGGTCTCCGAATTGTCAATACGTACCTTTAGTAGGACCTAGTGATTGGAAGTGACACTACTACTCCATGTCGTGTAACACACCTAGACCAGTATATAAGCCCTCTCTAAAACAATATTCAAGGATTACCATACGAATTGCAAGAGAAGATCTACAAGGACGTTTGGCAGGGTCTTGCTAAAGAAAAATCTCAATGGGTGACTGTAGAACATTTGTGTCGTGAAATTCACAAGAGGCAAGTGACAAAAATTAACCAACGTATTAGATTTCTCTGGATTAAGGGTATTTTTTTGCTCTGTTACCAATTTACTACGTTTACATCTGAAGATGTTGTGATCTTTCTTGACCGTTACCCTGAATGGCAGTGGGACGAAATTACACGTTATATTAATCACTTTTGCTTTTTGTGCAAATTTAATTCTGTGTTTAATTCTGGGTTGAATCTACACTGATAGTCTTCGACCTAAAAAAGAAGTATAAAAGAGAACGACCATGCCACAACCTTTATCATTGGTGATCCAACAGATTCCGTGGAAGGATATCAATGAGAAGATTCACACGGTGAAAGATTACGAACACTTATTGCAAGAACTGTACCCTATGAATTGGGGTCGACGTGTCGTGTGTGTTTTAATGACTTGCTTTCTAGGATTTCGTTTACCTGTCGATTCCTTGTGGACACTTTACGAACACTACCTATCAAAAAAATAAGACAGTATGGTAACTCCTTTAAATGTCCACGAGAGACTTATTCTGTTCAAAGCCTTACGCTTTCATCTGGATACGTCTCGACCTTTCCAAGAAAAAAAGATTCGTCAACTTTTACGTACGGAAGCAGTGTACGAAGATGTGTGTGTAGCTTGTGATTTACACCCTCATTGGACAGATGTACGTGACTGGAAAAGTTGGGATTTTGAGGCTTGGACAAACGAAGCATCCCATTATGCCCAAGCATTGTGTTCCTAAAATTCATCGTCGAGTGAAAAAAAGTCACTTTTAAACCTGTGTTAGTGACAGTACCAGAAGAAGAGAAAGAATCTGTCACCGAAGACAATCCCTCTGTTCAAGACAGAACTGTCATGGACATTTCCCCACAAAGACCCTTTCGAGAGGACACGTATGTGACTATACCCTCTGTAGAGGAGACTATAAGAACATTACACACTACCTCTAGGAGACGATTGTTACCCAACGAAGAATGTTGTACAGTGACTTGTTTATATGCCACTTTGATCGTTTCCCTGTGTCTTTTATTCTTGTATTTATCCATTTGGCTTTTTGTATTTTTGTCTTTGTGTTGTTCGAATTTAAACATGCATTGAAATAAACGTGTCTTGAAAAAAAGTATAAAAACCTCTTGTCTTGTCTGTTTTTGTGTCAATACTATCATACCACTACACGACTATGGCTCACTCTACTCTTTCTACTACTCCTTCCTCCTCCACATTCAAAGTCATTGACGAACACTTAGATCAGGCTAGTTGGAAAGCCTTGTATCTTCGTCATCCTTTTAACATGTTAATTGCTGGACCGAGCGGTTCAGGCAAAACCAAATTTGTCAAACGTTTGATCGAACATAAACATCATTTGATCGATCGTCCACCTCAACGCATCGTGTGGTGTTACAAAGAGTGGCAATCGGCATACAGCTTCTTGCAAGAAAGTCAAGGTGATTCCATTGTGTTTGTAGCAGGCATTCCTAAAGAAGACGAAGGGATCGTGTCTGACCCTAGTCAAACTCATTGGGTTATTTTTGACGACATGTTAGGAGAAGACGAAGAAGAAATTAAACTATGGTTTACACGTAAAGGGCATCATCGTAATGCCAGTGTCATTTACATTACACAAAATTTATTTCAACAAAGTAAAGCCCATCGTACCATTAGTCTTAATGCTCATTACGTGGTCTTGTTTAAAAGTCCTCGAGATAAATCACAAGTGCAAGTTTTAGCCAAACAGTTAGGAACACCTTGGCTAACTCATGCGTACGATGATGCCACTCAAACGCCACACGCCTATTTACTCGTGGATTTAAAACCCACTACCCCTGATTATTTGCGATTTCGTACCGATTTGTTTCACGACTGGTGTCAAGACGGAGGACCTGTCGTGTACACGTCCTCCTCGTCGACATAACACTATGAAGCACTAAAAAAATCTATAAAAACCTTGGGTTACTTTGACCTGGTCTCATACATCGTCAACATGACGTCCCTTCAGTCTCATCTTCCGATCAAATTGATTCGTGCCTTGTACGGCATCAGTCGCGAAAAAAATCCACAAAGACGTGCTCACGTCTTAGAAGCCAGTCCCAAAGAAGTCTTACGATGGTTTACGGTGACAGCACGTCAAATACTGCAAGGCATCATTCACATTCCACATCAAACCAAACGCTTTTTTGACAGAAACAAAGTAGCCTTGGCGCAACTGGCCAATCCTCGCATTGACACTCACACCAAAAAGCAAATCATATTGAAACCTGGAGGTAGTGGTTCTCTAGGAGGTGTCATCATTCGTTCCCTTTTAAAATGGGATCCCAATACTCCCAAAGTTCACCCCAAGAAGAAAACAAAAAAAGTCAAACAAACCCCTAAGAAAAAGAACAAGGGTGCCAAGACCAAAACACAGAAAAAGAAAAGTCCACAGACAAAAGCGGTCACCCGCAAGAAAGGCACTTCGGCCAGGACACAACCTTACCTTCGTCAACCACGACCTGTAAGAAAAGATCTACAAGGACGTTTGGCAGGGACTACGTTGCCAGTAGCCTCAGGGGCTGTCACTTCTCCGTTGCGGGTGATGCCAGCCAAACCCAATTTGACACCCGTTTTTCCTAATTTGATGAAACATTGGAAATCTGCGTCTCCCAAAACGTCTCCTCCACCGGAGACACCCTCATCGACATTAGCGGCAGTAGCAGCTGCTCACAAAGTACCTGCCCCGAAAGTGAAAGTCCAAGAAAGATCTGGCATGTTAAAGAGTTTACTAGATTTGTCCAAACAAGAACTGTCCCGATTGAGTCCGTTGCGAACCCCTTCACGACGTGTGTCACCTGCCATGAAGTTGATACGACGCAAAGATAATCAGTGGCGACGCATTCCAGTATAAAAATATGACTTGAAGACCACGACGTCAATCAGTATTTTTTTCTGTACCACTACTGAACACTCAAGAATGACTCCTCAAAAACGTGCACACCATCACTACCCTCGATTTTCTGCTGCCCAAAAAGGAGCTGGAAAAAGACAATCTCGTCATCGTACCAAAGGCTTAAAAACCAAACATCGACGTCCTTTCCTCCAAAGACGTAGTCTTTTAAAGAAAAAGAAGAGTCACCAAAAAGGAGGATCCTTTGGTAATTTTGTGAAAGACATTGTTACCTTTTTGACGAAGCGGTAGTTCCCTAAAAAGTAGATAAAAGAGAGTGTGTACCAAGTCATTGACACTAGTAATATTGTGAAACGAACAAGCAAAGATGTCACCTCGCAGAAAACATTCTTCTTCACCCCACAAAGGAAAGAAAAGGAAAGGAGGTTTAGCCAAACATCGACACGTTCATCGTCCAAAGGCCCAAAAGAAAATATCCGTCCGTCAAAAGAAAAAGATGCTGGTGCAACGCGGAGGATTTTTCCTACCCCATGATCTCTTTCCAGAAAAAGTGATACCACTTATAAATCAAGTGATGGCACAACAAAAAAAAAGATAAAAGAGGGTGTGTTTCAAGTCATGGACGTCAGTGGTATTGTGGAACGAACAAGCAAAGATGTCACCTCGCAGAAAATATTTTTCTACACCTCACAAAGGAAAGAAAAAGAAAGGACTACCTCCTCGTTTGGTCAAACACGGAGACGTGTTGTCTGTCCTGTCCAAAGCCTCTCCACCCATGCGAAAACAAATCATTAAAACGGCTTCCAAAGATGTCATCGATACCGTGTGCGAATGTTGTTTGAATGTCTTAAAAGGCACGATACCTTTGTCTTCACACCAGAAAAAATGCATAGCCAAACATCGACACGTTCTTCGTCAAATGGTCCAAAAGAAAATACCCGTCCGTCAAAAGAAAAAAATGTTGGTGCAACGCGGAGGATTTTTACCTTTTCTTCTTCCTGTGTTGGGAGGATTAGCGAAATCCGGTATCCTATCCAGCATATTACCAGGTTTTTTACAAGGGATGACAAAAGGGATGTCCCCAGGGATGCACCAAGGGATGGCCCCAAGGTATGGGTAGCAATATGTATGATCCTTCCAGCAGATAAAAGGGATCCATGAAGCACCACGATCTCAGACGTAACCTTTGGAAGCCCATGAAAGGACGAAAACTGACTTTAGTTCCTTACAAACGATGGATGGAATACCATCGTTGGCAAGAACAACGTACCCCCCATTTACCACCCAATCCTGATTTGAACGAGATGTCCCAATTACAACAAGAATTGCAATCCTTGCTGCATCGCCACGATTTGTCCGAAACCGAAAAATCGCAAAAGTACGGTCAACTTCTGCAACGACTACAACTCTTTCATCGAAAAGCTGTGGAACAAACAGCTCTACCCACACTGTCCGATTTGAAAGCACTAATGAATAATCCGTCGCCTTTACCCTCTACAGTAGCCAAAACAGACGTCACCCCACCATTACCCAAGGAAGAAAAAGAACCCCATGATCTCTTTCAAACGCCTACTGCTACTCCCATTCCGAGTAAGATTGCTGCTTCCTTATTGACCCCTTCTCCCACGCCCCAACGAGAAGAACTCAAAACTTGGGTTAAAAAGATGATGGCTACTCCTGCTTCAACAGAAGTGAA
Organism: Unio delphinus; assembly: GCA_029339505.1. Classification (NCBI taxonomy): domain Eukaryota; kingdom Metazoa; phylum Mollusca; class Bivalvia; order Unionida; family Unionidae; genus Unio; species Unio delphinus. The sequence continues at coordinate 857,898 of JAQISU010000072.1, read as the reverse complement.
AAAGAAAGAAAGGAAACCAGAGGTGAGAAAAGAAAAGAAGACCAAAGCTATCTCATTACCTCCGCCACCACCACCACCACCACCACCACCAGCACCCTCGACGTCAACTCCTGTGGCACATCGGACACGTAAAACCGTTTCCAAACAACCCGCATTTCGTCCCACCCAAAGCAATATCCTCGAAGAGTGGGTCACTTATTAACCTAAACCATGGAGAAGGTCTTAGCCAGCATTTATTACGATCCAGCTCACCCTGCAGGTTACGGAGGCATTCAGAAATGGTATCGTGCTGCCAAAACTCGCTTGAAAAAGCTCCGTATACCTACAGTACAACGATGGTTACAAAAACAAGCGACGTACACTTTACACAAACCCATTCGACGAAAATTTCACAGAAGTCGCACTCAAGTGGAAGGCATCGATCATCAATGGCAAGCCGATTTAGCCGATGTCTCTCATTTAGCCACCTACAATCGTGGCTACAAATATTTGTTTTGTGTCATCGACGTCTTTTCTAAATTTGCCTGGGTCGTACCATTGACATCCAAATCGAGCGGAGAGTTAGTACGAGCTTTGCAACTGGTGTTGAAACAAAGTGATCGTCACCCTCTTCGATGGCAAACCGACAAAGGCACCGAATTTCTAAACCAAGCTTTCCAACGAGAATTAAAGAAACGTGACATTCATTTTTTCACCACCGAAAATCCTGAAACCAAAGCCAGTATCGTGGAACGTTTTCAACGTACCTTGAAAGAACGCATGTGGAAATATTTTACGCATCAACACACTCTCAAGTACATCGACGTCTTACCGCACTTAGTCCAAGCCTACAATCAATCTTACCATAGAAGCATTGGACGTGCCCCACAAGAGGTGACACCCGACAACGAAGTAACTGTTTTTGAGCGTCTGTTTGGTACGTCCCGAACGAGGGCTGTCCCCAAGAAAGGTGGAGAAGTGTTAACCCCGGGAGATTGGGTACGCATTGGTAAAACCAAACGCACTTTCGACAAAGGTTACTTACCCAATTGGACCACCGAATTGTTTCGTGTTACTGAACGAGTGCGTGGCCGTCATCCTACCGTCTATAAATTGGAAGACATGAACGGAGAAGTATTAAAAGGAACGTTTTACTTGCCTGAGTTACAACGTGTCACCAAAAAAGAAGACGACGTGTACGACATTGAAAGCATTCTCGAAAGAAGAACTCGTAAAGTAGGAAAACGTCGTGTCAAAGAAGTCAAAGTACGTTGGAAAGGATATCCTCCTAGTTTTGATTCTTGGATTGACGCTGCCCAAGTCATCGACTATAAAAAGAAGTGACCATCATGCCCTTCAATACAGCTTCAGCAGCCACAGTGACTACTCCTTCACCCACGTCATCTCTGCAAGATTTACAAAAGCAACCCGTGTGGGTGTGGTGTGGAGAACGTGTCTCTAAAACCCAAATCGTCTTTTTCTGTCAAATCTTTGTGGTGTATTGTGTCATCGGTGCAGCCATTGCTAATTTGAGTTTGCAACAAGGAGACAAACAATTGTGGACCATTTTACTCAGCAGTTGCATCGGGTATCTTCTTCCCAATCCTTCCCTGAAATACTCTTACAACGGGAACAACAATAACACTATTGGGAGCCTTGCGGCCAACGTTAGTCCTTCTCCTGACAGTCACCCTTCCAATCACAATCCTCTTTTAGATACTCCTTTAACCTCGAGTGACTCCTCGGACAGAAGAACATTGGAAATATGAACAACACTATTAACCAATTTTACTTAACGTTACCTAGTGACAGTTCCATGGAGGTGTTTTCTAACAACACGTTGTGCTGTTACACGGCTAAATTACCTCAAACCATGCATTTGGATCAAGATGATCATTGGGAAGTAGCTTTAGTGGAAATAATACACCCGACACAAATCAAAAACATCGTCGAAAATCAAAACACTTTTACAGTTGAAGTGTATGACACGGATTTGCAAAAAGCCTTAGACGCACGAGGTAAAGGTGGCGAAAAGAAATCAGATGGACCCAAAACTAATGCCCTGTCCACTCATAAGTTCGTCATTCCTCCAGGTTATTATTTTAGTGGTCAACATTTAGTGAATACAATTGTAACCAGGTTCAATGTTGTGTTTGGTAAAGTCATGGAGTCCTTTGCAAACTCAAAAACCCCAAAAAGTGTGACCATTGAGTACTATTCAGTGTCTCGTCGACTCATGATGACATTTGCAGAGGAGAAAATGATGGCCATTACTTTTTGTCCTGAATTGTTTGATATTTTAGGTGGAGACGTCGAGATGCTCAAGAACAAAAAGCAAATACCAGGCATAACCAGTAACTCGGATTTTGCAAAATATTTTCGATTCCCTGTTGAATTGAACCAAGGTCTCAACTTGATGTTTGTGTACTCCGATGTGGTAGAGTACAACGTGGTAGGACACACTTCTGCACCGTTACTGCGTGTCATTCCTTTCAAAGTGGATTCTGACACTAGCGCTAAAGAGGAAGGTGGAAATACCAATCACGTTCACCGTGAATTTGTACATCCTCATTATTTATCCGTCAGTGAGTCGTATTTCGACAGTGTCAACATTTCTATAAAAGGAGAACTAGGACAAAATATTCCGTTTACCAAAGGGAAAGTCACAGTGAAACTCCATTTTCAAAAACGATTCTCCAACAACTGAAAAGTGATGTATCCTGTGTACCGATGAGTCGCTCGACAACGAGGACATGGTTTAGGAGATATGTTTAAATCAGCCTTTCGTTCCGTGGTCCCTGTTTTGAAACCGATGGTGACACGAGGATTGCACGCCTTAAAAGATGCCGCATTGACTCACGGCAAAGATTTTCTTCACAATGTTCTCATTGACAAACAAAACCCTAAAGAAGCTTTTTTGAGAGCAGGCAAAAATGTCTTACTTCAAACGGGTAAAGAGATTTTGGGTCGACGAGAAAGTCCTATAAACGCCCTGAACGGTACCGAGTCTGGCATTCCTACTTCCCTGACGACACAGCAAGGACAAGGTAGAAAGCGACGACGAAGGCACAATTTCAAAAGTCTCCGTACCTCTAAAGTGAGAAAGACGAAGAAAAAAAGAACCGCTCGAGACTTAGACATTTTTGATTATTAAAAGTGAAGAAAAAAAACCTAAAGAAAAAATGATGCACCAAGAATCTTGTGCCTGTTCCAAGTCGGAACTAGATCTCTTTGCCATGCCACCCACGATGATGACCATGCAAGAAGCTCAATGGGTCGAATTTCATCCCGTCTCCTCTTTGACAGATTCAGCTCCCATCGAGTTTGAAATCAAAGGACAACCCGAAGATTACATCTATCTCAATAACAGTTACTTGTATTTGAAAGTGAAAGTGGCCAAATCGGCTGACAACACCGTTGTAGCAGACGCGAACAAAGTAGCTCCTGTCAACAATTTCATGCATTCCTTGTTCAGCAAAGTGGATTTGTACATGAATAACAAACTGGTCAGCAGTAGCACGGATACTTACCCTTACCGAGCGTACCTCGAAAATCTATTGACGTACGGAAAAGAAGCCAAGGACACTCATCTAGATGCTTGCGTGGTATGGAAACCTGACACCGCAAATAACTTTAACGCCACAGCCACAGCCGCAGAAGGCAACAATCCCTTCAATAAGGGTTTTAGCGAGCGTCATAAGAAAATTGTAGATGGTAGTTTAGAACTGTTCGATCGTTTGCATTTGGACATGTGGTTTCAAGAGAAGTATTTGCTGAATGGAGTAGATATTCGCTTGAGACTGAATCGTAGCAGTGCTGCTTTCCATTTGATGGCTCATGCCAACGAATACAAAACCATTATCCAAGAAGCCAGGTTATACGTGCGTCGCGTGGAAGTGTTACCTAAAGTGGGAAATGATATCAGTCACACTTTGAGCAGAACGACAGCCAAGTATCCGATACGACGCGTGGAAGTCAAAACTTTCACCATTGCCGCTGGACTCCGATCTAAGATCGAAGATCATCTGTTCCAAGGCCAGTTACCCAAACGTTTATTCATCGGTATCGTCAGCAATGCAGCCTTCAACGGTGTCCACGATAAAAATCCTTTCCAGTTTCATCACTACAATGTATCCAAAATCGAAGTCAGTCGCGATGGCAAAACTTTGTGTACCCGACCTTTCGAACCCAACTTTGCCAAGAAGAATTACTTGAGGTCGTACTTGTCACTGTTCGAAGCCACAGGACAGTTAGGAACCAACACCAGTCACGGTATTTCCTACGAAGATTATGCAGGAGGTTACGCTTTGTGGGCTTTTGATTTCACTCCAGACCAAGGCAGTGACGAGGGACATTTCCACCCTATAAAATCAGGACAACTGCGTGTGGAACTTCAGTTTGCAGCAACAGTAGCTCAGCCATCTCTTTCCGAAACAATGAATGTCATTCTGTATGCCGAATTCGATAATACCATATAAATCAACAGTTTGAGAGAAGTCATTCTAGACTATTAGACACTATGGAAGACCCTTGTCCCTCTTTGAATAGTGGAGAATCCATGGAATGGGAGGTTACAGAAAAAGCAGTTCCCGAAGACCAAAAAGAAGAAGAAGTAGTGATCATGCAATCCAGATGGCCAGAACAGGAACAACAGTTAGTGGCTTGTTTTGCACAACACTTGGAAGATAAAATGAAAGACATGATTAAAAAAGATTGTTATGGATGTCAAATCGATCATCCCAGTCAAATTCAACACGATAAATGTATGATGATGAGTCAAGAAGAAAAATTGGATGATTATCTGAACGAAGCTTGGAGTCTCATCTCCGAAGAAGACGTGTTACTTCAGTGGTATAAAGGCTTACGTGATCATTCCTCTCCTCCATTGTTTGCTCGAGAAATCGATCGCATCGAAGCTCTCTTGGCACAGAGTAAAGAGACGAAGCAAACCATCAGTTACTTGTCAGACCGTTTCAAGCAAAAAGTCTGGATTGAATTGATGACTGATCATCACCTGTGAAGAAAGGAGAGAAAAAAACAAGGCTACACAAGAAACAAATGGATACCTGGGAACTTTATTATCTTTTGAACCGTAGTTCGTACACTGCTTCTTGGAATCCTGTGGTGTGTGCTAAAGATGAACTACCTCATCGAAAACCTCAAGAGAATCAAGCTTATGTAATCAACACAGATGACAGTCATCTTCCAGGAACTCACTGGATAGCAGTCTACTTTCCTCAAGAGGGTTGTGCGGAGTATTTTGATTCGTATGGATTGCCTCCTTTCGAAGATGATATCATTGACTTTATGAGAAGAAATGCCCAGACGACACGATTCAATAATGTGAAATTACAAAGCACAGATTCTATGGTGTGTGGACAATATTGTATCTATTATCTGCATCATCGCAGTTTTGGATATTCTTTAGAACATTTAGTGACTTCTTTTGATCGTCATTCGTCTCGAAACGATGACAAAGTAGATCGATGGTTTTGTGACGATTATGGCTATCTGTTGTCTTTAGCTAGGAAACGTAGTGTACATCAATGGCCCAATGATTTCCAACAGTGGAAATCTCAATTTAATTCACAACGTTGTCAACCATGTCAAAGATAATGTATTAGTATTATGGAAGAAAAAAAAAGGTTTGTTATTTGAAATGTTTGTGTTTTGTGAGTTGTTTTGTTATTTGAATAAAAATGTTGTGTTTTGAAACCAAATAGTCTGTCGTTTGTTTTACATTTGTATTCATATAAATGCTCTTTGACTTTTCTTTCTATCCCTCACATCAAACTATCCCAACGTTTAAAAACCCTAAACCGCAGAGGGGTGTTTTCCATCACGTCCGCGCTTGAACCATATAAAGCAGGGGTAGTCTCCAGTCTGGCCATCCATTGTTTGACTCATCCTACTACGAAGATGTGCTCAAGACTAGCTAAGCTGAACGAAGCTTATGTCACTCTGCATCGTATCAGACACAATCTGATGCCAAAGCCTGAAGAGATAGAGAATGTGAGAATGCTACAAGTAACGGAAGACCTCATAGAAGAACTCTTCAGAGAGGAAATTCAAAAAGAAAAAGAAGAATGGACTGAGAAGTATCGAATTCAAAAGCAGCAGAGAGAGCAGAGAGAACAGCAGCAGCAGCAACAGCAACAACAGCAGCAGGAACCAGACAGAAGTTTTGTTGACTGCCGTGTGGAAACGAAAGAGTTCTCTTTCTCTTTCCGAAGAAGCAGGCCCTATCCTTTTGCCAAACGAGGTCGCAATCTTAGACGATAAAAGATTGTCATCCCTCCTCGTACAAACAAAAAACAGCCCTTTTCAGGGCTACCCAATATTCTCGAAAAGAATTAATCATTCAATTTGCTTATGGTATGTGAGGAAGTTAGAAAAAAATTAGAAGTGAGTCTATAATCACTGTCTCTTTTTACTTTTGTTTTGAAGTGCGTCTATAAGCACAACGTATTTTTTTTTCAAAATAACTTGTTCAATTTATAATTAATAGGAGTCAAGTATAAAAGTGAGGGGTGTTTTCCATCACGTCCGCGTGTTTTTTGGTAATGATAGGGATACTGTAAGATTTTTGGATCTAGGGGGTGTTTTCCATCACGTCCACGCTTGAACTATATATAAAGAATCACTCGTCAGTCAGTCACAAACCCTAATCCCAACCTAACTGCAGAACTGATCCTATTATTCCTCCGGGAAATAGACAAGTCTGACAGTATTTAATACTGCACCCCATTCCAATTGTCCCTACCCAACCACTTATTTTTAAATGCCGGACGACAATTATACTAAATTATATTCGGGGGATTAAATTATTGGGTATATCACCTTCCTTCCAATGCAGTCTCGTTCCGCCTTTGCCTCTTCTGCTTCCGACGGCTGGTATCAATTAATTAGCATAACATTGTGCAATAATGCGTGGGGACGTGGCACTATTCCGTCCCCCGAAACAATTAATTAGCCCTTTTGGGGCATTAAACAGACGTAAATGCCCAATGGGCGAAAACGTCTTAAATCCAATTAATCAATCAATCAATCAGTCTGGCTACCCATCGTTGACGCATCAACACCAAAGATGAATAGAGTACAGAAATTAAGAGAACTTCAAATGCATTTGGAGAATGCTAGGCGTCTCCTGGACGAACTGGCTATGGAGGCCATAGTAGAACAGACTAGGATTGAAAAAGAAGAGGAGGAAAGAAAAAAGAAAGAAGAGGAGGAGAAGAAAAGTCCCATCTTGCCTCACCGCATGATGAGACAGACTAGTAAAGTCAAGCCCATGGTGAGGACACCTTCACCACCAGAACCAGTTCGTCCACTACAGGGACAGTCCCCACCGCATCATCCACAGTCTCAGCCGCAACAACCACAGCCTCATCCACGGTTGCGGAATAGAGGAAGAAATGAAGAGACTTTCACTATCCCTCAAACAGAAGATTGGGATAGTGAAGCCATTCATTCTCCCTCTGCGCTCCCAATCACAAGAGTGAATTGGGAGAATGATTGGAGTAGGAGATGGGTGTGTGGGGCTAGACCTGGGAGATGCCAGCATTAACCAGGTGCATTTTGAAGTTTAAAAAAACAGTCCTTCTCAGGGCTACCCAAATGTCTAGAAAAGAAATACTATGTCAATTGCCAATGGGTGTGAGAGAGGAGTAGTGTGATTATAAACACTGACTCTATTTAGATAGTATATGGTGTGATTTTGGATAGTATATGATAGGGTGTGTTTTTGGCTGCTTCCCCGTGTGTGTGTGGTTAGTATAGGGTGTGATTTTGGATAGTATATAGTATGGTTTGTTTTGGCTACTTCCCCGTGTGTGTGTGTGTGTGTGTGTGTGTGTGTGTGTGTGTGTGTGTGTGTGGTTAGTATAGGGTGTGATTTTGGATAGTAAATAATAGGGTTTGTTTTGGCTGCTTTCCCGTGTGTGTGTGTGGATAGTATATAGTGTGATTTGGGATAGTAAATAATAGGGTGTGTTTTGGCTGCTTCCCCGTGTGTGTGTGGATAGTATATAGTGTGATTTGGGATAGTAAATGATATGGTTTGTGGATAGTATATAATATGAAAAGTGAATGTAGGGGGTGTTTACTTTCACGTCCGTGCTTAAGATATATATACGCAATCGTCAGTCCTTGGAGCCATTCAATTTTGAACACATCAAGATGAATTTTGAATTGTTTATCCAACTCCGAGACAGCTGGTTTGGGATCCTTGATGCAGAATATCAAGTGGAAAGACTTGAGGAAGAATTTCAAAGTAACCATGGCTTTGTAAGCCAACTGAAATTAGCAAGAGATCTATTAGAAGGTATGATAGAGGAGGAAGACCAGAAATTAAGAAGACGTATTAAAAGAAAATATATAAGAATAGGGGATTTGAAGCAGGCACTTGATCATGTCATCAAAGTCAGGTGCTTTCTAGAAGAAACATTACATCTCATAGAGTGGGAATATGTGCAGTGGGGTCTAGACAGGCTAAAGAAAGCAGAAGCAATGATGAGAATGGTGATGGAAGAACAGGTGATCCAGATTAAAGAAAACTGGTCTAAGGAGAGAAATGAAAAAAAGAACAAAAAGAAGAAAGAGGACTTTGATCTACTCAATCTAAGATGGATGAGAGTTCAGGAAAAGTTTCGAGCTATGGGACATCCTGACTGGATTCCCGAGGACGAAAAGAAGAAGAAAACGGGAATCATTGGTAAACTTAAAAGGTGGTGGAACAACGACAGAAAATAAAAGAAGAAGAAGAAGTATCCAAAGGCCCTTTTCAGGGCCACTCATAGGTCTCGAAAAGATAGTAGCTTTCTTTGCCGCCCTTTTTTTCCCTTGTCCCTATATAGGCCCACCCTGTTCCATTTTCCTTGACGCTATATAGGCCCACCCTGTTCCATTTCCCTTGACGCTATATAGGCCCACCCTGTTCCATTTCCCTTGACCCTATAGAGCCCCAAGCTGTTTTGACCCTATAGTGCCCCAAGCTGTTTTTGACTGGATTTTCCCTTGACCCTATAAATCTTGACCCTATAGTGCCCCAAGCTGTTTTTGACTGGGTTTTCCATAGACCCTATAGTGCCCCCTATTACTACTATGAAGGCACAAAACCATTTTTACAGAAACAGATTACTTTATATGCCTAGGGTGGGATATACTTCCAAATGTAACAGGGATATGTGGAATAGGATTGCCAAATTTTGGGGGACAATATTATAAAGCCATGGATGTGTAAAAGCAGGAAATATCAGCTATATACACTTCGGATCATACACTAACATACCTTGAAATAGCATAAATAAATATTAAATATAAAATGGGGAAAAGGACAATGGAAGATAAATTATAACATTTTAGGAAACATAGATTGGGAGGGGGGGGTTAAATACAAAATATAAAAATTCTTAACAGATAGAGTTTTGACATAATTAAAGAACGGTATACTTGAAAAGGGAGAGCAAAAAAAAACAACTTCTTATTCGACACTAAGTATAGAAAAAAATGACATAGAGAAAAAAGCAATATGAAAACTTAAAAAAAACGTAAAACACAGAGCATAAAAGACACTGGAGGTAAATTAAAAAGCATAAAATGGGAAGAACATAAAGGAAAGGAAATTAAGGCAGAGAAATTTACTAAATTGTACAAAAAATAAGAGTAGCTATGTGAAAGAGAAGAACTAAACGGGGACAGGGGGACGTGAAAATCTTGGACTCGTTAAATATTGAACAGGAGGGAGCAACAAAAGACAAAAACAAAATGTACTAAAACACATATACGACTATTACGAAGAACTCTCCACATCGTAAACAAATTGACGAATATTTATAAGTGACAACATGCGCGACGATTTCCTCAGAAATTAAAAATGTATGTGAGGATTTCGTCATCCAAGAATAAATTGTAGGAACAATAGAGAACTAAGGAACAAAGCAAATCTTCTCCTGGGATTTCCTCAGAAATCTATATAAATTAGGTGGAGAGCTGTCGCCAGTATTTGAATAGGTCTATTAAACTTCTGCACTTGGCAATAACAAAATGACAAAATTGCACGAAAATACTGTACAGAGACATAAACTCGTACATGTAAATGTGGCTAGGACAGAAAAAAGTGACATAAAGAGATCTGTGAAGCAAGGATTTCCATTATCAATGATATTATATGCAATAGCGATATAAACTATACAATTTATAAATAAGACTCAAAAAATAAATAAAAATATTAAAATTTCAAATATTAGAGAAGATATTAAAATGCTAAAACACGCAGATGGTTGCAGAAACGTTGTACAAGATAAAATTTCTTATATGAAACTCATACAGTAATTTGAAATATTTGGAAAGGTATCGGAGTAACAAATAAACACCGTGTAAACTGAGTTATTACTACTAGGATACTGGAGAGGTAAACTACATGGTTTACCACTCCCACTATTTAAAGACATAGTCACGACCATGGGGTTTTTATTCCGTTCAGATGTGGAAAGAGAAAACTTAAAATTACTCAGGAGAAATTCAAGAAAACTTGAAAATCTGGTCAATGACGCCACTTTGCCTATTGTAATGGACACAAGTAGCCAAATCTTTGATCCATGTGCGCTTAAATTACATTCCAAAAGCGCTAGACTTACAATGAACATCTTAAAATAATAGATAACGAACGTATACAATAATTATGGGAATTTAAATGCACTACATAACCAAAGAAACATTATATAAATACGAAAAGAGGAGGGAGTTGGCCACTCCCTCCCAAACCATGTCCTTATTAAATTCACCAACATTATAAACAGATTTAAGGACCTTAAAACAGAGCCAAAATACCTTGAGCAGCAGAGAGGGTGAACAGACCACGTTTTCAAGCAAAAATAAGGCTTCCAGATAAGGTTTTCGAGCAAAATATGGCCTATAGATAACGTTTTCGAACAAAATATCAGGTTTCCAACAAATCTCATTTAACCAAAAAAAAGTCTCCGTTTTTGCAAAAACGGAGATTTTACGATTTTTTAATCAATTTTGCTCGCAACGATGTGGTCATCCACCCTCTCTGCTGCTAAAGTTTTCAGTTCTGGGTTAATAATTCTTTCACAATTTTAACCGAATATTTGATCCAGTCCTTAGGACGAAAATCATTTATGATTTCACAAACAGACTAATCGCTAACACCTCTTCTTGTAAATCAATCAGATTATTTGACTGGTCGGTGAGTTTGAAATTAATTCTGGTTAATGAATTATTATGGCATCGCATGTAGACAGGATTAATTGGGTTTTCAATAATTAGGAATCCTGGAGGAGCTATTGGTGCAAACGAATAAAGAATATATCCTTGCTGAGCTTGATTTGATCGTTCGAGATTAATTTGATAGCTTCCTTCGATAACATCACATACTAAATAGAGCGCAATCACTGAGGATATATTCACGTTGAACGGAGCGATATGCCTGCCACCACCATCTGGGTCATTATTGTGTTTGAGGATTTTTATTTCCGGTGATGTTGTTTTTTTTCATGCATCATGAATTATTTTAAAACCAACATCGATGGCATCACTGAGAAGTTTTTTTAGTTCTGGTACTTTATATCCTGGTAGTTTGAATGCTGGAATATCTTTGACGGGGGTTTTATAGTCTAGTGCAAAATTTGTTCTCGATACGGGATTATCGTCATCTAGTATATCCTGAATAATTTTTAAATTAAATGTTTCCATATCGTCGATGATTTTATTGCATATAAATATATACGACGTATCCTTCTGTGCTTATCTCAATTGCGGATGATAGTGTTGGTTCATGAACTGTTATAGCGATTTTTGACTCTACTCCAGTAATCGATTTTATTCTACGCGCGAATTCATTATTGATTTGTTCGATTTGGTATGATCCGGTTGGTATCGAAACGACGTTCCAGTCTGGGGTTCCGTCGGGTTTATTCTTATTTGCAAACACTAAAGAATTATTGGGTTGTTGACCACCAAATGATTTTGATCTGATATTAGGCCAACTGTGATACACTCGTAGTTTTGCTAGCGCTATCTCCTTCACGGGGACTGGGCTAGGGAAATTCACACTAAACTCGGGTTCCGTTGATGTTATTGATATCATACTTGTTTGTACTGGGTTCGTGTTCTCCACTACTCGTTGAAGTAATTCCATCGGTGTCGTCATTGTTATTATACTCATGTTGTCGCTCTAATTTTGACACCGCGGAATCATAAATACTGACCATCACTGAGAACTCACAATTTGGTATGGTTGAGGTTATTGAGATCATTCTGGTTTTTGGGTTCGTGTTTTCCAATTCCATCGGTGTTGTCATTGTTATTATATTCATGTTGTCGCTCTAATTTCGATATCGCGGAATCAAAAATACTGACCATCGCTGAGAATTCACTATCTGATATAATTGTATTATCGAGTGACGACGATATCATCAATGATAATTGCGAGTATGCGGTTGATGCAATATGAAATTGAAGTAAGTAATTCTGCAGTTTACTCTGGCTGCATGATGATATCTTTTTTGTTATCCCGGTTGATATACCCCCGATTGTAGCCACCGCAGAAATGCGAATTGGAACTACGACCGGGGCAATCATTGTAAATGATGCAAGTATTATTCCGGCGCCAGCGAGAACGCTTGACACCGAGTACATAGTAATATCAATTGCGGTGATTCTTCGTCGGTATTTTTTTATTTTTATTTGATACTCCTCAGTGAGGGTTTTGAGTCTATTTTGAAATTCTCTGACCTGATCATAGCGACATTGAGTTGATGAAATCATTTTTATTGTAAAAACACGTTTTCAATTGTGTAATCCGAACGATTTTCCTTTCAATTTAGTTATTTACTTCAATCCGCTACGAATTCCACATACCAGGTTGCTGAAACCCTAATCAAATTTTTATCAGTAGCTGTTATAGTGAACTTTTCAGTTGTATCCTTGTCGATGATCGTTGAAATCGTATTATTAACCCCGGATGAACTCGACGATGATATATTAAATTGAGTCAATGGTGTTACTAGTGTTAATCGATAAATACCTTTAACGGTTGCAGTGATATCTAATTTGTTGTTTGTAGGTGTCCACGCAAATGATCCGTGTTGGATTGTGTATACTACGTTGTTGGTTTTCTCATGAGGAATTTTTGTTTTTTCAATGATTGTTATCATCCTCGAAAAATCACCCTTGATGGCTTCGATGAAAGTTTTCGTCTCATCGATGGATTTTTTAATATCCGGGAGTTTTATTTCTATTTTATCCAACGGGGTTCCAATAAATTTCTCGATGATATTTCTACGAAAGGATGTTAATTGTTTTCCGTGTTCTTCAATTTTAGATTGAAGTGTTGCTAGTTCTAACAGAGAATTATCCAACTCATTGTCATGGGTAGCAATCTTATCAGTGATCGTAGACACAAGTGCACCTGGTTTAAGTCGTCCGTCGCTGGAATACAACGCAATAGAGTTTTCAGTGGCGTCTTGCTGCCGTTTTAAAATGTCATCCGCGGATATATTACTGGCTTTAAGTCGTCCGTCGCTGGAATACAACGCAATAGAGTTTTCAGTGGCGTCTTGCTGCCGTTTTAAAATGTCATCCGCGGATATATTACTGGCTTTAAGTCGTTCGTCGCTGGAATACAACGCAATAGAGTTTTCAGTGGCGTCTTGCTGCCGTTTTAAAATGTCATCCGCGGATATATTACTGGCTTTAAGTCGTCCGTCGCTGGAATACAACGCAATAGAGTTTTCAGTGGCGTCTTGCTGCCGTTTTAAAATGTCATCCGCGGATATATTACTGGCTTTAAGTCGTCCGTCGCTGGAATACAGCGCAATAGAGTTTTCAGTGGCGTCTTGCTGCCGTTTTAAAATGTCATCCGCGGATATATTACTAGCTTTAAGTCGTCCGTCGTTGGAATATAGCGCAATAGAGTTTTCAGTGGCGTCTTGCTGCCGTATCAAAATGTCATTCAATGACACATCACTGCTTTTCAATTTACCCTGCTTGTCTTGAAATACAACTATTTCGTTCGGGTCAACACTTGCTAAATTTAACGTCTCAGCTATTTCATCTTTGATTAGTTTTTTTACATCACCGGTTGCAGTGTCATCGGGTTTGGGTTTCAAAGATCTTCCCCAAATATCAATCATGTTATTGTAAAACTCTTTCTCTCTCTAAAATCGTTTTTGACGACTTCGTTGAAAAATCTTCGATTTTCTCCAGCGATTACTAGTGTATTCATTCACGACAACATGTGGTGGTTTTCCGCTTGGGTTACTCAAGGAGTTAGAAATAGCGTTAAGGACATTTAATACTTCGCTGCCACATATTGGTGGGTCATTCATTTGTTGTGTTGGTAGCGTAGAATACCAAGTCTTCATTGGAAGGGTTTTTATATAACGCATAAACTCTTTTGGTGGGGCTAATCCATATGAATCAAAATAGACAATCCCACGTGGATCAATAGCGTATGCAACCCAGTGAGTTCCGGGTCCGGTGCTGTTATCTAAATTAATGATTCCGGTTTCAACGCTGTTTGGTTGATGTGGTAATTGATCTTTCATAAAGACACCTCTGAAGTTTTTAATCGCGAGTTTTTTAGCAGCATCGAGTAAATCAAAATTGGACATGGGAACCATCATAGACTCATCAATTAATAAACCGGTCCTAGTCTTAGACCCTTTCCGCTGTACCACGAATACGGGGTTCCTGGTAGTCTTAGACCCTTTCCCTTTTTTTATATCCTTTCCCAGTTGCCTTCTTTAGTGCCATTCCTGCTGCAGTACCAACGGCTCCTAACGCTGCCGCTTTAGCCACCGCTGGGGCTGCTGCTGCAATCAATGCTGGAATCGCAGCTAACAACGGAAATATACCGCCTGTTTTAATCATAGTTTTGATAGCAGCCGCAGAGAGAGTAATCTGAACACCCTTTTTGCTACTAGTGCATCATTGAAATGTTTCACCTGACGAGTTGTCAGCGATAGTTTATTTGCACCACCAGTCATTTGGTTGGGTTTCAACGTGATTGTGGTTCCACATTTTTTAATTGATTCCGATTGCAATTTTTTTAATTGACCGGGAGTTAACGCAACACTAATAGCACTATCTGACATGTTATACATAATTGATTGATTCTAAATCGTTTACATGTTTTCCACTGGTGCATCTACCACTCTCATTCTTCCACCAACACCTTCAAGTAGCATTGATTTATCACTGAGAATGACAGCAACCGCTCTATAATCAGCAATAGCACCACGAGTCACATTAGCTCTAAAATGTATATCAACAACAGATTGTCTCATCAAATCGAGATGTTCCAGTGAGAAGTAATAGATCGGATACAGATTTTTAAAATCATATTGTGATATTTGCAAACCAGTATCCACATTTTGATCGCGTGCCATAAATGACAAGAGACGATGATAAACTCGTGCAATATGATTTTCTGTGTAATTAAGTTGTATATCCTCGGATGGTTCCTGCTGGCCGTTTATTCTCAGTGAGACGTCTTTCACACCTAATTGATCAAATATCATATGGCTGAAGAGTTGATTGCCAACTCGTGCGTTATCTTGTAACGCAATAAATATATGACGGGGCGCAGCAACACCTTGTTTTGATGCTAGGTTCCAAGTGAATAACCCGTTGATATTTGATTGCTTCACATCTGTACTCACTGATAACCAGCTCAACAACGACTTTCCTCCTTGGTCCATAAATGATAGTAATCGTTCATCTGCGGTGATTGCTGGAGTCAACACTGGCATCCACAATGATATTTTTGTTAAATTGACTTTACCGGCATCAGCATTTGGATTTGCATTGTCTGCTGGAATCCTCCAGATTGCGTCGTTATCATCACTCTTTCGTACAAGCGATACTGTATGCTTCGCTCCATAAATAACTTTTCTGACGTTTCTACAGAATCCAAATATATGATGCAGTGGAATCGCGCATGAAAATGATTTATGCGCTCCTTGCAACATTGAAATACGTGTTGCAGCTCCTAGATTGAAATTAACATCGTTGTTTATAATCATATCTTCGGCATCAATATTAGCGGTGCCAGCATTATTCTTTGGTCGTCTTACAACAAATTGTTTTCCTCCAGCGGTATTTGTAACATCTTTTGCAAACATCATAGAGGGTCCTACTGATCCTGTATAATCATCGGAATATCTCGCTAACCCGATTATTGTTGTAGCCACATCAACATCGCGATCTATCGCATCAACTTCTTTTCCATCAATGAGATATTTTGCACTCTCAAATAACGCCATGATACCATTATTGACAAACCCGACTTGAGTACCAGCTGGATACGGTGCTGGTACAGCAGGAGTATCAGCAGCTGTTACAATTTCTCCTTCTACTTCAATAAACGCTTCACAGGGCAAAAAGTATTTTACTGGTATCATGGACTTGAAGATCAATTCTTGCTCGACTATTTGAGTCTATGGCATGATAGGCGTAATATTGATAATCGCGAACAGAATCATCCTTGCCAACTGGGGCGTCTATATCAAACGCTGGATCATGTGACTTTTTGAACATTTTATTCTATTTATCAGAGTCTAAATCGCGATTTTCCATTTTCATCGTCGTAGTTTTTTAAAGCCACTTCCTGCTATCATATTTGCAATATTGCTTTGGTCGGGGGTTAAAACCATCGACGCTAATTTTTCATCTACTGCGTTATTTATAATTCTACTAACACTTGCAGGCATTTCCGCTGTAGATGGCAATGGTACCGGTTTCTTTTTTCGTCTCACTAATGATGTTATTTTATTCTTCGCAGTTGAAAACGCTTTTCCAGCAAAATCTCCAACAGCACTAATACCCTTATCACGAATAACATCAATGGCTTTCATTCCTAGTTGTTTAGCTAACGGCATCACTTTTGGAGCCATTCTCGCAAATAACCCTGCAATGGTATTGCCTAAACCATCTCCGTAGTATGCTCTATAAACCGGAAACCGTGAATTAACTACGTAGACGGGGGTTGGTTTATTATGATTGTAGTGTATGATCATTATTTGAAATCAGAAACAATTTTTCAATTGACTTTTCAATTCAGTCACTATGATACCCACTTTCCACTAACTCGCCAATGAAATCTCGATATGTGCTGATATCCATGATACCACCCTGAAATAATCGTCTACAGATATCAGCTGCTTCATTAATTATTTCCGGTGAGTTATTTCCGGCTCGGAACCCTCCTACAAGAACCTCTAATCGTGATATATCACTGAGAACACTACCAGGACATGAAACGCTAGCGTTTCCAACTAGACCATTCCCAAGAAATTTCTTCTCATCGTATGGCTGTCTTATTTGGAGTTGAAATTTTCTCTTGAAGTCTCTGTATTCCTTCATCCTTCTATCTAAACTCCCAGTATTTATTTCATACACTATATCAGCCCATTCATTATGTGACATTCTATAATCCGAATAATTGTCCGTGAAAAACTTCTCTTGTGAATCATAGCTGTTAGCAGCGAATTCACCTAAATTGTCTATATCCTCGTTGAGAATGTGTTGTTTAGCGCTCTCGGTAAATATAATTGATTTAGGTAGTCCACTAACTAGTTCTTCCTGAAATCCTTTAAATTTTCGTTTCGAAGCGGTTGATATATCCTGAGGAAGTGATTGCAAGGATTTTTTTGTTTGTTTAGTTCTTTTTGCTATTTTTTCTAACACAGGAATAAGACCCTCTTCTTTTCTTTTACCGTCAGGATCATCTCCCAGTATAGCACGCTCTATCTCCTTCGTTGCTGTTGTTACTGGTTTAAACAATTCTTCAGATCCCGCAGCAAAATCAGTCTGAAGACTCTGTCGTTGTTGTAGTTTATTCCGTACAGAGTCACGAATTGGTACAAATCTCCTGATTGCATCCAGTCGTTCACGAACCAATCGGGTTGTTAATGCTTCATTGACCATTATTTGAAATCAGAAACAATTTTTCAATTGCAAAACAATTTTTCAATCCGACCTAACACCATCGTGGAAGTGTTATTTTTACATTTTAAGGGCGTTATCATTGATGAAGGAAGTGTGGAAATTGTATATAAAACTAAATAATACCACACTTCCTTCATCTATTTTGATCAATCTGAACCGTCCATCAATTTTTATTCAGTGTGAAATATGTTCACTGTTTTTGACATTATCAATCAAAAAATGCTAAAAAAAATTAAAATCTCTATGAGGGACGGTCACAATCAAATAATGATAAATGGTTGGTCAATCAAAATTGTTAATTTTCTTGAATTAACGCCCGTAGGTTTCTAACTTAAGAATTAACCTCCTTTTTCAATTCGTATTCGTACCCCAATTATTTTCGTATTAGTTCTACGATGGTATACAACGGAGCGAACACACTTACGTCACTGGAAAATGCGAGAGAGTCCCGACTAAAATTCTGAATTCTCTTGATGAGCGCATACTTCTTTGGTAGCATATATTTATTGTTGTTAACTCCGTATTCAATATCCTGAAAATCAGACATGATTTGATCAGGATTTTACCCATCTGATAGTTCAATATCCCAACTTTTCAATTTTGAAATCTCGGATAAAATGCTATTCATGCTTTTTAGAATTCATTATTCTATAATAATGATATATATTTCTAAATGAAAAATATGACGCATTAGACGTAACTAAATCGAATTTTCTGTCCCGTCTTTTTTGAAATCGCAGATCGATAAATCCCCTCTGCAACTTTTCGTACTGAGGGTGGACAAATATCGAAGTGCCTACCGGCTTCATATAATGATTGAAATATTTTTTCTTCGTTAGTTGTTGTATTCAAAGATTTTACTGGTCTCGCTTTTTTTGAGCATTTTCCAGTCTCTCCTCTTTTCAAATTCTCACTTTGTGTGATAGCCTGCAGATTTGATAAAGAATTGTTTTTCGGATTAGAATCGATATCATCAATAACGAAATCATCCTCGATCAATCCATGGAAACACTCGTACACGAAACGATGGCAGTAATATTCTTCTTTCCAGCACCAAACATCAAATATCCATGATTATTCACATCACCAACTGGTTTCTTCAATCTGCGGTTTCTTACAACACCATCACTGGATGCTTCATAATTTGTGATCACAAGGTGTGGTCTGAATTCTTGGTTCATTTATATATTATACTATTGTTTGTCTAATTCATCGTTTGGTTTAATGATAAATCTTTCGATGTAGTCTTGAGGAGTTCTTATGATTTTATCCCTGACTCTGTCAAGGATACTGACTTTATCAGTGTCAGCGTCAGGAACTTTGTCAGCGTCAGGGTCAAAATTTCTGATTGATTGTCCATTTTTTATTCTTTTATCATAATAACGCTTCAACTCCCTGTATCGCTTACCACCGCAATTCAGACACTACTGAGATTTTCCCCTGACCCCAACTCCACATAGAATACAAGGTAACGGACCAAGGCTTCCACGACGATAGCTTTGCATATGATACCCACAGAACTCATTTCTGCATGATTTGTTACATGGGTTTATTGATCCAATCATAAGCCACTTGCAGTGATTCATTATATAAAAATCTTTCATTTGAATGCTTGTTTTAATTATAGCATGAGGGAATTAAGGAAAACGCCATCGAAAAATGCTGATAAGGAGTTTAAGAGATTATTAAAAATCAATCCTAGATTTAATCTCGATAGACCCAAAAAACGTCCAATAGACGGAAACATGAAAGAGTTTAAGAGATTATTAAAAATCAATCCTAGATTTAATCTCGATAAACCCAAAAAACGTAACAAACGTCCAAGAGACGGAAACATGAAAGAGTTTAAGAGATTATTAAAAATTAGTCCTAAATTTAATATCGATAGACCCAAAAAACGTAACAAAATTAATCTCAAACGTCCAAGAGACGGAAACATGAAAGAGTTTAAGAGATTATTAAAAATTAGTCCTAAATTTAATCTCGATAAACCTAAAAAACGTAACAAAATTAGTCCTAAATTTAATCTCGATAGACCCAAAAAACGTCCAAGAGACGGAAACATGAAAGAGTTTAAGAGATTATTAAAAATTAGTCCTAAATTTAATCTCGATAAACCAAAAAAAACGTCCAAGAGATTACCCTGGAAAGATTCTCAATTCAATCTCGATATAGTTTCTAATACACCAAAGAATACAATTCTTGATAAAGCCATGATTAGTAAAATCAGAGACTGTTTTAATGAATTCAAGCGTGATGGAGCATCTTATTGTTGGTCAACATTTTGAATTGATGGTGTTGTTGATGCTACCATGAGTGATGAAAAAGCAGCAGTGATAATTTCACGTGTTGGGGAAAAACGGCATTTTTTCCGAATCAAATTCATTATCGAAGTCGATGGTAAATGGATTATTAGGGATAAATTTGAACCAATCCTCAAGAATAAAAAAGCTGTCATTGTGAGTAGAGATTCCAAACCAGGAATTCTAACCGGAATCGATAAGCCATACTACGAAAGATCTTATCCCGTAACAGCAATGGTTTATGGGATATATCCGTTAAATGATAAACCCGATATCGCAAAACTAGATCCTATGAAATATTCTAGTTCACTGAATTGTGTAGCAGAACGAATAATAGAACACTTCACAAATGCATCCCGAGGAAATAAACTAACTGATCTGCGACGTAGGAAAATAACCGAGTGGGAACTGACAGTGAAACAGCATGGTGCAAAGATTTCTGATATAGCTAAATTAGAAGCATCATTAAAATTCCCAATATCAGTAACAACAATAGCCGGAGAAGTATTATACGAACCGAAATATCAATCGCGAGGAGCCCCAATACAGATTATTGATCATAACAAACACGCGTGGACACCTGCGGTAACAGTATTTCCACGAGAACGAACCGTGAAATATATCCCCCCGGAATTTTCCGGGGATGTTTTCTATGAAGAGAGATTATTTGATGCTATTCATGCGTTGTGTAAGGATGATCCTGTGTCAGTGTGGTTACTTAGAAGTGATGAAGAATTTGATCAATTTGTAAAACCAAATGGTGAATTATATCGCATTGAAGAATTAGATAACAGAATGAGAAAAATCGCTAGTGATTTTTCACCGGAGAATTCCCATGAAAAACTACTCACGGATAGTTTTACTATTCCATCAGTGGTAGCTCACTTCGCAAGAGAAAAAAACTCATGGCGTCCAACACGAAGTGATTTTCTCGAGGATGTTAAATTGAGTTGCGTCAAATTTGGTCATGGAGGACTGTGGAATACGAAATACTCACGTGATGGTATGATTTCAATTGATATATCCGCGTGTTATCCGGAAAGTTTTCTCGGATATGGGGAATGTGCTGAGTACTTCAAACGATTTGGACACCCCACGCATGAAATGACTCGTGTTGCGATTAATGGACCATTGCCTGATTTTGATTTAACCGGATTCGCTCGTGTGATGTCATTTGAATTAGCGTCAGGATTACATCCGTGTAGTTATGTTTGGCTCGGTAGACACCTATCTGAAAAAAACACTGGATGCCAATATTGCTATTGAGATATATGATTGATTGTGGTATGCTAATATCGTTGATTGTTTCCGAGGCTATTATATGCTATCGAGCTCAGAAAGAAGCTTGGCTACCACAACCCGATCTAGATAGAATAATCAACGAACTACGAAAACAGTTTCCAGATTTCAAGAAATCATAAATTGGTCTAAGAAGTTATTTGAAATTAAAAAAGAACAAGCAAAAGATCTCGGAAGAAGAATAATCGGTAAATTTACCCAGGGTGGACGATACGACAACGCAAAATACTCTTCGCGGTTGATCATAGATGTCGCTGAATACGATTTTATTGTAGCGGATTTAATGAAACAGGGAAAACTTGTATCCCGTAAGGATGCTTTTCTATCCAATGGTGAGAAATTAGGTACGGTTGTTACCTACTGTGATGGATATAATTCTCAGTACACACATTTGAGAAGTTCAATGTTAGCCTATGCTTCTATTAATCTATTTTCGATGATAAATAGATTTCCTAATACCGCGGTTAGAGTGGCCACTGATTCGATGTATATACACAATAAGTACAAATCAGCTGTAGCTAAATTCACAGATCCGGAGGAAGCGTGGGGGCGTTGGCGATTTAAAAAGGAGATGCTACATGAGTATTGTGAATCCGCAGACGTTGCCATGGATGATAAATATCTTTGTTGTAACCGTATTGAAATTCAATCAGAACTTTCTAATGCACCACCGGTATCTGATCCAGTATGTAGATACAAGACAGTTTATTTAAACGGTTGTTGTGGGTCAGGTAAGACAACTCGTGCAATTGAATTATTTCGTCGGTCAACCATGATTGTACTAACACCGACTCACAGAATCGCCAGAGAGATGATACAGCGAGGGGTAAATGCTTGTACTTACCATAGTTTCTTTCGATGGAAGCGTGACAAATGGACTTCTGAGCGTATGGGTGATAAATTCATTCCTGAAATCTTAATTTGGGATGAAATATGCACAGTGTCATTAAATGTATTAAAAACATTTCTTGAGTGGTTGTTAAACAAAAACACAAAAGTCGTCATGTGCGGTGATCACGGCCAACCACCACCATTTGTCGGTGCATCTCCACATGAATGGCTAAAGGGTTTTGTAGACTACTATGAAGAAATCACCACTGATTATAGATCACTTGATGAACGATTACGAGAATTTAAGAAACTAATTAGATTACAACCGGATAGAATCCAATGCGAAATAGCGCGTGAAGTGATTTCAGAAACTCCAATGAATGATTTCTGGGAAACATGGAGACCAAATGATTTGATAATTGCAAGTGGAAAAATAGTCAGGGACACACTTCAAATGAAGTTATTTGAATTGCATAAAGAAAAATTTGCAACGCTTCCAGTACCCCTTTGTTATAGGCCATCGGAGACACGAAAACAGAATATTGAAGATGATATTCCAGGACAGAGTGAAAAACAAATTCTCGTATTAAATGATATTGTGCTGGTTGATATCAATGTCGTTGAAGATGCATTGCGTGCTAATAAATCCCCGTGGACGCTAGGATACGCAGCAACAATACACTCTTCACAGGGATTGACTATATCGAATACAATTGTTTGGATGGTGGATAATCACATCGACTGGTCGAATTTAGTCTATCTCGCAGTATCCAGAGTACGAAACATAAATCAACTTCGATGAGTTGTCCTCGATGATGAAATCATTGGTGATGATAATGACACAACAATAAGTGATATTGATGTTAGCATCATTAATAAAAAAATCTCCGGTTACAAACAACAGGACAAAAGAAAACAACGAGAATTTGATATTGATGCTAAATTAATAATTACACTGAAGAAACAACAGAATAATCACTGCGCGAGTTGCAATTGTATAATGCGTTGGCAGTATTCGGATAAGGATCCTCGCCAATTCACCGTAGACAGAAAAAATAACAATCTCGGTCATGTCAGAAATAATTTGATGTTGACTTGTCTTGAGAGCAATAGACGCAACGGTGCTAGTTAAGACCATGCGGTGGCAATTGAGTATCCTCGGGAATCACTTGTAGTTGTTGTCGAGTAAAACCCCGCTGAGGGGCAGTTGAATCCAATTTATAGACTGGAGGTCTACCAGTTGATCGTGTTATACTAGATATCTTATGCGTAGTGACGCTCCAAATAGGATCAGTAGCCCTTCTTCTACCCCCTTCAAGCTCTCCTGGTTCGTATAAGTACCTCACAATGACATTACTACCAAGAATTGGTTCTTTGAAATCTTTTTGTGGTTGTACGGGTATTGGCTTCTTTTTAATCGCGTTGATAGGTTTCATGTTGATTGTTCTAGAAATCTCGTTATTCAGTGCAGTAATCACAGATGGTAATCTTTTAACCCATTCACGGGATCGCTTTTCTTGAATGAATTCTTTTGCGTATTGATATCCAAATAACCGCTCAGCAATCGTCCGATTAAATCGTTCTACAATGGCCTGATCGCGATGTAGCGCAGTATGCCCTCGTCGTATGGTGACATTATGATGTTTCATTGTAGATAACACTGCACCCTGAAATTCCTTGCCAGGATCAACCTGCAATAGATTTGGCCAGTGCAGAGGACCTCGTCGATAAATCCTTTCAAATGCAGAAGCGACTTCAGTGGCTGATTTTGTTTTTAACGGTTCTGCTTCTTTGTATCGACTTGCAATATCAACTACGGTTAAAGCGTATTTGTAACCACGATCATGTGGCAGAAATAATATATCAGCCTGATGAACTTCTTTAGGAGCGGTCACATCAAAATGCGAGAATTGAATTTGTTTAGGCGGTGGTAGATAAATTTGCCATAGTGCCTGTTTGGATAACCAATTAGCCGCAGTGTTTTTTTTTCACTTTTGCGGCGCTAGCGAGTTTATGGACTTCTGATTTACCCCTCCAGTATCCTCTTGGGGAATAATAAATTGATTCCATATTATTAATTACCGGCACCTAACATCAATTCGCTTTTCATAGCCGATTTTATCAAAAAGGAAGCCAATTTTTCTTTGAAGGATTTATCAGGAATAGCATTTAACGCATGAATTAATTTCACATCCGCGAGATGCCTGTGTTGCAGATTGCTGCTTTTATAAGCAACATCATGAAGATGACAGGCCATATCAATGGCGTTTATTGGTTCTTCACCACGTCGAGGTTGATTTTGATCATCAAGTCTGATATCTAATCGTGTTCCCGGTCCACAGTAGCTATATCCTGGAAGGTGTTTTTCTCCTGGATACTTTGCCCATGGGGTTCCAGGGAGCTTTGCCAATTTGGCTGCGATATCACCTCCTCGTTTTTTTTAAAACATCTCCGGGTTTCATAGACACAAATCTAAATTTCTTTGTACCACATTGCTCGCATTTACCAGAAAGCGCTGATCGGTTATTTTTAGTTGTAATCGTCGTCAAGTCATATGTGCCAGTACGCGTTTTACACTTCACACAATATAGATCCATAATTTATGTATAGAAATATGGATATAATTGATTTTTCAGCGACTAAAACAAGAGAACCAATTAAGCATCATGCAGCGCTATTCGGATGATTATAATCGGGCCATCTAGATCCGGTAAAACGCAATTGTTACTCAATTTAATAATGAGATGGATGAAGTGGGATAAGTTGTATTTAATTGCCCCTAGCGTAGATGATCAACGATGTTATGAAGTGTTAAAGGATTTTAACGAGAATGCATCAGTAATTAAGGGTGAGAACGCCATTGATTTTATAACCGATATCGATGAAGCACCGAGTATTGATGATATTGATGGAGATATTAACAATTTAGTCGTATACGACGATATAATGTTGGATAAACAAAAGAATCCTGCTAGAATATTTTCCCGTGGGCGTCACAAAAACACTGACGTGATATATGTCACTCAACGCTACACTCAGGTTCCAAAAGTCATCAGAGATAACTGCAATATTCTTGCTGTATTCAACGGAGTTGATACTCATACTCTTAGAAATATATGGCAGACATGGTGTTCTGATATGGACTTCAATCAATTTCGAGATTTCTTTAGTCATGCTCAGTCGACTCCGCACGGATTCGCAACAATAAATCTACATGATCCTCGGACACGATATCGTATCGGACTTGATCAAATATTCGGTTAAAATCGTAAAAGAATTATTAACCTAGAACTGAAAACTTTAGCAGCAGAGAGGGTGGATGACCACATCGTTGCGAGCAAAATCGTAAAATCTCCGTTTGTGCAAAAATTGAGACTTTTTTTTGGTTAAATGAGATTTGTTGGAAACATGATATTTTGTTCGAAAACGTTATCTATAGGCCATATTTTGCTCGAAAACCTTATCTGGAAGCCTTATTTTTGCTTGAAAACGTGGTCTGTTCACCCTCTCTGCTGCTCCTTGGTATGGACTCTATATAATGTATTTTGGATTCTCTATGAATCAGAGAAAAGACATACACAAATAACAGGATAACAACATTGACAGACGTGGCACGAAAATTAGGACCAATAGAGTAACTACTAAACAAATATAGAGAGAGCATCAAACTATGGGAAAGAGACACAAACGCAACATACAAATAGATAACAAACAACACAACAGATAGGCCAAAAATAATGGCAGGATAATCATTAACAGCTAGTCTACCTCGAGAGCAATTAGAGGCAATAAATAGATGAATCCCTGTAAGAGATTCCGTCAAACAAACACTTCAACAGCGACAGGAAATACGTTCTGAACAATTATTCAAACATTTTACTACGGCTGCTGAGAAGGCTTTATTGGGAGATATTAAAGATGAAACACGAGGAAAAGCGGATATTCTTCCCAAAATATTGAACTAATAGCGATATTTAAAAAAGGTGTTATTGAACAGCTCAGAAAATTTAGGGAAGATCATTTACCCCGTGCAACACGAGCAAGTTCGGTACTAAAAGAAAATTTTTAGAACCAAAATATGCTACCATAAACGATGATAATTGTAGTAAATGCTTATATCGTGTATATTACAACAAACATACAAGCTGGAAATGATGATCAGACACTCGCTAATTTATAAGTGAAATTGTAATTCTTGATAAGGAATATTGCTCACTACCTCACTGAAAACCGCGACCTTATTTACCACCTGAGCAACTCAAAAATGATGATATTTTAGCAAGTTTGTGATTTGGACCTGAAGAAGAATTTGATGATATGCAAGGTGCAAATGGTGTTACCGGTGAGAATTTTCTCATTCTGGAACCCAAGGTAGTGGTCATGTTCCCTGTCCCAATAATATTCTCTCCGACATAGCGCAATTAGAAATTCTCATCGGGGTTAAGCGAGCTGGAAATAACTCACCGGAAATAATTAATGAAGCTGCTGATATCTGCCGACTACTATTTGAAGGTGGTATCATGGATATCGATGTATATTGAGAATGTATCGATGAACTCGTTGATGATTATCATAGTGATTGATTGTCCATGACTCCCGATTATATAAATAACACTTAGATAAGATGGTCATAGACTAGAACCACAACAAACCAACCATGACCTAAGTAGTAATTTCACAATTGCAACATCATAAGATGCATTATGGAGATGGTCTCTACGATGTTTTCCAAGGGTTTTTGCCGGGATGGCTCCAAAAATAGCACCAATCGCAAAACAATTATCTATGAAAGCAATTGATGTTATTCGTGATAAGGGTATTAGCGCTGTTGGTGATGTTTTCCGGTAAAGCATTTTCCGCGGCCAAGGAAAATCTAATCAGGCCGATTCGACGACGAAAAGAACCACCATCGGGAAAACTAAAATATACGAACATTATGTTTGTGAGTGTTAGTAAAATAATAAACAAAGGTGGATCAAACAATAGCAGAGCGAATAAATGAATGATTTCATGCTCAGGGGAATATTAATGCAAATATGATTTCGGGAAATGGTTTGAATTTCGCAGCGAAATCGCAATTCAGATCTAAAAATATGCAATATAATTTTCTAATCTTCGCCCGACCTAGCATTTGATATGGATGCCCCAGTGCGCAAAGATGATACTTTGTAAACAAATATCATTTTTATGAGTAAAAAGTAATACAACCAAAATAAACGTGGGATAATTGAATTTCAAGTTCACGATACGAGTAAATATTATCTACCAGCTTTTATTGAAGTAGAAGAAAAACTTCTAACCAATGTTGACGCTAATACGTCATAAGACCCAAATGTCCGAGTTAGTTTTGTCCATAACGTTTTTATGGCATTACTTAGTATCGCTACATATGTGATTGATAATAGATATATTGAATCTGATCAAAAATATGGTTGATATTGCCACAACAATAGTGGGATTAGCGATATATTCTGATGATTATACAAGATCGGCTGGACCATCTAAGGATGTTAATGATCACGCTAAACATAATCAATATACTAGGGAAAAGGCAACACGGAATACTGCATCTGATTCATCGCCGGCCGGATATGTGAGGCCACCTGGTTATTGTGTTGTCACATATATTAATCCTAATTAATACCTAGGATTTGCAACACCTACATTAGTGTTGAAGGGACCGCGTATATTATTTTCTTACGCTATTCCAGTGCTTCATATTTTTGGATTTCGTTGAAATGTTAGTAAAGTTATCTTTAGAGCTAAACACACAGTTGTCCTCGTGAGAAAGTGTGATGATAATGATGCAATCTGGCGACATGTTGGAGTTCCTGATGGTAAAGTAAATATAGCAAAACTCGCATTATGGATGCCAGTAATGACTCCATCAATCGTCACGAATACAAACTTACTATCATTTATGGTGAATTACAGAGCAATTGCGGTCATATTCAATGCCAAGTCAGTGCTACTCGAAAGTGCTGCTAGACGAATGAGCATAGTTGATACGCCAATAGAAAACATGCAGTGTTTTCCAAAAACATGTAGACAATTAAATCAGTCTCGTATTAAATAAAATGTCATATAGTCACGTTAGTGTTACTCTGACTCCTGGTCATATTAAAAAGCTAAAATATGTGGAACAACGATATCGTTAAAACACAATCCGATGTCTGGTGGTTAGAATAAACTATCACTGACAGCTCGTCAGATTAAGCATTTCATTGATGCTAGTAAAGATTAAAAAGGTGTTTAGGTTACTCTCTCCGCGGCCGCGATCAAAGACATGATAAAATCAGGTGGTATATTTACACTTCTCCCTGCGTTAACAGCGCTAATTGCCGTCGCCGCCCCCGCTGAAATGGCACTAAAGAACGTAACTGGACAGGTATATAAAACCAGAGACGATCCGTAGAGGTAAAGGGTCTAAGACTACCAGCAACTCCGTATTCTTGTTACATCACAAAAGGCTTGAGGGTACCAGGGACGGTTTACTAGCATACTTGTCAAATTTTGATTTACTCGATGCTGCTAAAGAATTAAGAATTAAAAAAACTTTACTGGTGCTTTTATGCAAATCAATTACCACAACAACCAGACAGAGCTGATCCGACTCATTAATCTCGACAAGAGCAACGCACCTGGAACTCACTGGGATGCATACGCGATTGATCCTCGTGGGATTGTTTATTTTTACTCTTACGAGTTAGTAGCACCTAAAGAATTTATGCGTTATATACATCAATTAAACACCCCGATCTGGTACTCAACGCTACCAACACAGAGAATGACCGACCCACCAATATGCGGCCAAAAAGTAATAAACGAACTTAGCGCTATATCAACATCAACTGAACAGCCCCATTAAACGTACACGAATAAACTAGTAATCGCTTTTTAGAGAGATCTTAGAGTATAATGGTTGATACACACGGGATAGCTCTCTTAATCCTGAAAAACCTACAAGGAAAATATCTGCAGCCAAAGATGAAAAAATAATATTCGAAGAAGACAATATCCATAATAGTAAACCTCGCTAGTGTGAATCCAAACGAAATAGTCGTTTTTCAAGAAAAATAGGGGAAATTGAAAACGGGTAATCTTTCCTTGAATGTGATATTTTAGTTAAAATTAAAAGAGCAACCTAGCGGTGTTTGATTCCACCGGTAAGATTAAACCAAGGGTTCTTTCTCCAACTGTGATAGATAGTATTAACAATCGAGTAAAAACATTCGGTGACACAATGATAGGAGTTCTTGACATGAACTCGAATAAAATAACCGACTAGGTAATACATCATTGGACAATGATGGTGTGACAAAAAATATGAATATGAGTTAGACAATCAACTAACGACGGATATTGAGAGCATAAAAACCACGGATTATAAACTAACGACGCTTTATGGTGAGCACAAAACTACGGATGATAAACTAACAACTCTGCGTGCCGAGTATAATATTCATGTAGGCGCGTTTGCAAACGTCCGTAGGAATTTTAGAAAATTAGATTACACCATGGATACTTTCTTTGGTACTCCGATAACTGTCCCAAAGAAACTTTCTGATATTAAAACTACTAATTTTACGATTAACCAAACACAGGATAATATCATTTGCTGATTAGTCAGCTATCCCGACCCGGCTTGATAAAATTAAAAGAGCACAGGGCAATATCACTGCTGATCTTCCTGATATCGCAACCCGGCTTGTTTAAATTAAACAAACACAGACCAATATCATTGCTGATTTTCCTGCTATCGCGACCCGGCTTGATAAAATCAGCAGAATACCACATAAACAAAATATCAATAGTGTACACGATAAATTATGAGTTTTTAATCTGGACGCCTCAAATGAACACCATTGGAGTGTATGCAGATATTGAAGTTATCTATAGATTAACTCTGGTTTTGCCGTTACAATTTAATGTGTCATCGAATACATCTACTACAGTTAATACTGCAAGTGCAATAATCGAAAACGAAAAAGCTGAAATATTTACAATAACCCCGCTCAGTTGTAATTTAGCATCAGCGTCAATCACATACTACGTAGAATTTGTAATTGATTTAGGTAAATAGTATTTCATGAATGTCCAACAATATCGATTTGATCAGCTGCGTGAGTTTCAAACTA
Organism: Unio delphinus; assembly: GCA_029339505.1. Classification (NCBI taxonomy): domain Eukaryota; kingdom Metazoa; phylum Mollusca; class Bivalvia; order Unionida; family Unionidae; genus Unio; species Unio delphinus. The sequence goes on along the minus strand of JAQISU010000072.1, from coordinate 827,375 downwards.
AATTAAAAACTCTTATTGGCGAATATACAACGAAGTTTAAAGAAAATACCGCAGGCGAATTGCCAGTGTTGACATTATTGTGTATTCAATTTCAAGTGTAATTGCTGGAACGGGTGTAATGGTATCAACCGTAACAGCGCTGGCGCCTGTTGTCACAATTTGTGAGTCATAGCGACAACAATTACAGGGATTCTTAGCATCATCACAAACAAATATTCACATGCAGTCACAATAAACTACACGAATATATAATTAAGTTACATACTGCATCAGCCGCGTATTCTCAAGTGTCATCACTGATATCGTCTAGTTTCGATGACACAAGAATATCAGATAACGAATTCGTTGTGATGATGATCATCTACCACTTAGCAACATCAAAATTAGAAAAAACAACATAATATTAACAACAACAATAACATCAACAACGAAATTACTTCAGCGAATAGCCACAAACACATCTCCGCAAAAAACAATCATGATCTCAAAAACATAATCAAGCTCTGAATTCAGTGTCGATTTTCCCACTGTTTTATCAGTATACGAGATCGCGCTTGCAAAATTATGAGTATACCACAGTTGGCCGACTATTAGTTCAAAATCATTTTTTTGGTCAGCAACCGAATAATTCGTTGGTGTTTGCGAATAAAAATAAATAATAAAAACCTCCAGATTAGAAAATTGTTTTCTTACAATCTGGGACTTACGAAATCCAACAGATCAATAATAAATTCCAACGTAGAATAAAATCCATTACAGGAAAATAATCAAAAATCGTTATAACAGTTCATGAACCAGCACTATCAGCTGCGATTGAGATAAACTCGCATGGGTATCTCGTAGATATAAACTAGAGTTCTATCAGAACTGTGCTAGGATATCCTAAAATCCCTCCTCGGACACCTTCATAAATACCTGATGCAGTTAAATCTGATTATACCACACGCGTGACAAATTATATAACACAATCAAAGTACAGAAAAACACCGGTGTTTAATTTATATCTGATAATGGTAGTTTGGTAAGATTTTGTTATAACTTATTCGAATATAACCAAAATGGTTTTCTTTTTCGAGAGCGTTGTCTTACATCTCTTTTAGACACAATTACTCCTAAACTCACACGAACATTTGATAAATTAAGGAATTTATTTGCGAGTATTAGACAGCATTGTTCTGATGACCTTAAAAAGCAGATCATCGAAACAATTGAGCATTTAAATCTCATCATAGACGGTATCGGGTTTATTAATGGAGAAATTCGAAACACAGAAATCAATGAAGAGTATTGTAAACGCTACAAAGCAAAAGAATTATCGTAATATACATTTCTCAGTTATTTTAAAATAACCGAACAACAATTACTAACATTTGCAATACCCCAACTTGCACCCGAACAACTAAAGAAAACATGCAGTGAACTTATCCACGAAAACTTTCCTAAAAGACAACTAACCTCAAACATAATAATAACCCAGACAATGGTGAGCGGCATATTGCTAATCAAAACGTTACTATATCTTTAGTGAATGCAGTAAATCTAGTATGTGATGTTATTGACGGAAGTTATCAAATAAATCTCGTAAAAAAAATCAAGCCCAGTTATACATTTTATATACGTTTGCACTGTTCCATCTAGATTTTTAATCATACAGAAACCTGTGAATTTAGCATATATGCGATGTCATAATGATTCATTAACGAGAATTAATTTTATTCTTGTTCACCAATCCAATAATCTGATTGATTTGGGTGGGGAAATATAACATATTAGTCTGTATGTGACATCCTAAAGGATTTTCATCCTAAAAACGTTTACATCTTAAGTTTTCCCATCGTAAGACTTCCCATCTTATGATTTCAGTGTTATTTTACTTCCGCGTTGCGCGGGTGCAAAATAAATTAATAACACTAATTTAGTTTCGCTTCCTGGTAGCATCGTTTTAACATGAAGGACAGCACGCGATGTTTTGTTTTGAATAAACTCTTTTAACTCTCGAACTATGGAATTTATGATTTTTTTAAGTTCATATTATTGTGATAAATAACTTCTTATTTTCTCTACTGCGGTAAATGCAGGTACGACTTTTTCAATATCGCTATTTACAGCCAATGATGCATTAATGGCGTGTTGTATTTCCTTTATAAAAGAGTCTTGTGACGGTGAGACGTATCAATTTCCAGGGGATATGTCCACTAAATATTGAAAGTCAGAAAGGATTTTATCACAAACCAATTTATCTGATAATTATATTCCTTGATTTTTTAAAATCTTTTATTGCAGAAATAATATCATTGATATTTTTATAATTCATTATATAAAAATATATATCTTTAATATATAAAATATATGCTCAAGAAAAGTTAGTCCCTCTTGACCCGTTTTCAGTTACGACGATTCAATTTCTTTTCGTTCTATGATGTCATCGACATCTTATCACGCCTAGAGATCTACATATAGTTATATAGCGACGATACAATCTCAATTAGTTCTAGGTGTCATCGACATCTTATCACACCTAGAGATATAAATATATACATAAACTACCCATATAAACTTAAAAGTTGCCATTGACTTACTAGAAGTCTACATGTCACATATATAACGGTACAATCCCCATTCGTTTTAAGGTGTCATAGACATCTTGTCACGCATAGAGATATACACGTATAAGACTGCACGAAAGAACCTGCCTCGTTGTGAATTTCTAACCAGCCAAACCACAGTTTAGAACCTCAAGTGGGGTGTGTGGAGAAAAATAACATATAAGGATGAAACAAACCCTATATGAGAATTTACATGCTAGAAATTTAATAGGACAGATAAATGATGATGCAACGGAGGCCATTCTCTCAATTCGACAGATTTTTTATTCCCTGGGGTACAAAACAGTATCTCCCAATTAACTGCATTCGGAGGTGTGTATCTTTTTCTGCCAAACGTTTTGAGCTTGGGGCGGGCCCCCACTATATAAAGAAAAACACTCCGACCGGTACCGTCGACAATACTGCCACCCACGAGATTTAAACGCTGCGCCCCAGGACGAGATAGAACCGCGTTATCGATTACGCTAAATATCCAAATCTATAAGTATATATTTGGAAATTAATATACACTTACTGAGACATATACAGAATATACACCCGAAGCTAAAAATCGTAGACTTTCAAAACAAAATAACAATCATAAATTTGTACTTAACAGTTCAAAAGATCAAGTTTTGCTATATAAAATTGAGCAATGTCTATTTTATAAATAATGGAAATTCAGTATGCGTAGTTCTGAGAAGAGCAGTAACTCTATCACATGCGCACACACATATACGTGTTGGAGTTATTTTCCATTGGTAATAGGAAATTTCAGTATATATATATATATATATATATATATATATATATATATATATATATATATATATATATATATATATATATATATATATATATATACTGAATAGTTTGAAAAAAATCGCTTTGAAGGCGCGGATGTTGGTATTTTCTCTGCTACACGTCGTACTGAGGGTTGGCAAATATCAAAATGCTTGCCGGCTTCATTCATCGATTGAAATGATTTTTCTTCGTTAGTTTCTCTGTTAACAGATTTAACAGATCTTTTTCCAACGGATCTACCAATTTTTCTCTATGCAATAGTTTGACTCTAAACGATAACTTGAACATTGGGTAAAAAAGTGTCAGTTTTTGCACAATTAATGTGCACCTATACACCTCGAAGACAAACTTGTGATTAAGATGTTTATTTCGCAGCAGTAAATCTAAGATATCCCTGATTGCCAACAATCTATACTGGCTGTTTCAATTTGCGGTGTCTGACTACACCATCACAAAATGTTTCATAGTTGCTGATCGTAGGATGTGGTTGAAATTCTTAGCTCATTTTTTACACATATATTATTTGTCTAATTGACTATATTGTTTAATTATTATTTATTGAGAATCTAGTAATATAGTCCTGGGGTGTTATTATGACGTTATCACTGACAGAGACAGGGTTAGAGTCTTTGACTCGTTTGTCATAATAGCGCTCTAGCTCCCTGCATTGCTTACCACCACATTGGAGGCACAGCTGTGTTTTTTCTAGTATTCCAACACCACATCGTATATAATGTAACGGATATAAGCGTCCTCGTCAAACACACTGTGAATATTAAACACAAAATTCGTTTCTGCACGATTTGTTTCAAACGGGTACTGATCTAATCATAAGCCATTTACAGTGAATCATTATATATAAATTCTTTATTTAAACACTTGTTTTAATAATAGGACTTTGAGAGATTATCCAAAAAATAACTTAGAAAAATGCTAAATTCAAGCTCGATAGAGTCTCCATAGATGCACCAAATAGTGGTCTCACAAGTGATAGAAGAATTATAGGTACAATCCATGAAGAGATTAACGAATTTAAGCGCGATGGTGCATCTCATTGTTGGTCAACATTTCGAATAGATGGTAGTGTTGATGCAACCATTAACGACAGCCACGCAGCAAGAAAAATATCGCATCTTGACCATCGAAGGTAGTTTTTCAGAGTGAAATTCATTTTATAATGAGAAACAGGTACTTGGATAAATCGTGATAAACTCGATCCTATCTTGAAAAACAAAAACAAAACTGTCACCGTGAGTCAGGATTCGAAAGCAGATGCGCTGACTGGAATTGACAAACCTTATTACGAGAGAGCTTATCCTGCAACCGCGGATGTTTATGGGATTTATCCGATAATTGAAAAACCGAGTGTTGAGAAATTGAAACCTATGAAATTGTCCAGAATCAATTCTGTTGCCGAACGAGTAATATAACATTTTACAAATGCGTTGCATCGAAACAAGTTGACAGATCTATGACGTAACAAAATAAACGAATGATCTCTAACAGTCAGGGATTTTGGGGCCCACAATTTAAAATGTATCTGAGATAAAAACATCATTAAGGTTCCCAATAATTGTAGCGACATTAACAGGAGAAGTATAATACAAATCGAAATATTTATCAAAAGGAACTGCAATCAAGATCATTGATAATAATGCACACTCGTGGACTAACGCAATAATATATTTCCAAGGAATTTTACCAAAAAAAAACTACACGGGGAATTTGTTTGATTTTATTCACCTGGAGAGGAAGAACGATCCTGCGTCAGTGTGGTTATTTCAGAGCTTTGAAGACAAAAAGTGTAAATTCCACCAATTTCTAAGACCAAACGGTGAAATATACCGTACTTAATCTCTTCACGACGCGAGGAGAAACTAAATCGAAATTTTTCAACGGATAATAAAGAGCAATTACTAACAAATTGTATTACAATCCCATCAGTTGCAGCTCATTTCGCGAAAAATAAAAATCTGTGGAAACCAATACATGCTGAATTTCTCTCAGACGTTAAAACCTGTGGTGTAGTATACGGATACGGTGGATTATGGAATACCAAATATGATCCTAAAAATGTTTTTCTCGGTTGATATGGTTGCGCGTTATCCAACACGTTTTCTCATGTATGGAGAGAATGCTCAGTATTTTAAAATATTTGGACATCCAACCCACTGGATGACACGATTTGCGATTATTGGACCACTACCCGACTTTGATCTTACCGGATTCACTCGTGTGGCATCATTCGAGTTTGCCCAAGGACTTCATCCGTGCTGTTATGTTTGGTTTGGTAGACATATATCTGAAAAACACAGGGTACCAACAGTGTTATTACGGTATATTATTGGTTGTAAAGTGCTGATCTCGCTGACTCTAAGTCAGTGAGGCAATTATATCATATTAAGCGTACACGAAGTTTGTTTATCACATCCTGATAGCCTTCGCAGGATAATGAGAGATTACAAAGAAAACTTTCCTGAGCTCGACGAAGAATATATTATTAAGACATCCAGTATCATCTTTGAAATCAGAAAAAAAATGCAAACGTTCTCGGTAGAAGAATAATTGGAAAATTCACACAGGGTGGAGCATATGATCTCAAGCGACATTATTCACAATTCATTCTAGACGATGCTGAATACGATTTTATAATCGCGGATGCAAGAGCTAGAGATATTTATGTCAATCGTGAAAATGCCTACATGTCCGATAGAACAAAATTTGTTATAATTCTTAGCTACCTTGATGAAAATTCTCCCCAATACGTACATCTAAGGATATATATGCTGACTTATGCTTCAATCACTTTACTATCGATGATAAATATATTTCCTGAAATTTCAGTCATAGTCGTCAAAGATTTATTTTATATTGATATCAAACATAAGGAAGCAGTGGCTGAATTTACCGATTCTGAGGAATGTTGGGGATCACGGACAATAAAACAAGAAAGGTTAAATGATTATTCTCAATCAGCAGATGTTACGATTGAGGACAATTGCATACATAATAATCAAATTTCAGAATTATAGTTAGCACCTGCGTTATCTGATCCAATATGTAGATGTAAAACAATTTACTTAAATGGATGTGGTGAGTCAGGGCAGACGACTCTTGTTATTAAATTATTCCGGGAGAAGGCAGACATGATTTTGCTAACACCAACACAGACTTACAAGAGAAATGATACAGCGAAGAGTTAAATCCTGCATATATCACAGTTCCTTTCGATGGAAAGGTGACGCATGGACTCCTGATCAAATGGGTGAGAAATATATTCCTGAAATCATTATTTGGGATGAGATGTGCACAGTATCGTCGGATATAATAAAAAAAAATTATTGATTGGTTGTTACTGAAAAATACAGCTGTGATAATGTGTGGCGATCATGGTCATCCACCCCCCATTTGTTGGTTTGTCACCACATAATTGGCTAAAGAATATTGTAGATTATTATGAAGAAATTATTACTGATCATTGAGCACTTGATCCAGAACTAAGTAAGTTCAAGAGAATAACCAGATTACAAAAGGATAAAATCCAGTGAGAAACAGCGTGTGAAGTAAGTTCAGAAACCCCAATAAATTATTTTTGGAAAGCGTGGAGAACAAATGATTTGATTGTAGCAAGTAGAAAGACAGTCAGAGACACACTTCAGGCGCTGGTGTTTCAAATACATAAAAACAAATGTGAATCACTTTCAGTGCCATTGTGTTATAGACCAGCTGATTCACGAGAACAGAATATCGAAGTTGGTATTCCTGGACAGATCAAATAACAAACTCTCGTGTTTAATGATATTGTGTTGGTTGGTATCAATGTTGTCGAAGATGCATTGTCTGATGATAAATCTCCGTGGTCGTCAAGATACGCAGAAACGATACATTCATCTCAGATACAATTGTTAGGATCGTAGATGATCGCATCGAGTGATCGAATTTTGTTTATCTCGCAGAGTCACGAGTACGAAGAATAAATCAACTTCGAAGAGTTGTTTTAGATTGTAATGACACCATAATCAGTGATATTGTCAGTAATTATATAATAAGAAAAACACCCACTGGTTATAAACAGCTAGATAACAAAAATCAACGATAATTTGATAGTGATGTTGTATTAATAATACCTCTGAAACAAAAACAGAATAATCACTGCGCGAGCTGTAATTGTATAATGCTGTGGCAGTATTCAGATAAAGATCCTCACCAGTTTACCGTGGATAGAAAGGATACTAGTCTTGGTCATACCAGAGATAATGTAACATTGACCTGTCTAGAGTGTAATCGAAATCACCGCTAATTAAGGCCACACGGCGGTTATTGTGTATCCTCGGGTATCACCTGTAACTGTTCACGTGTAAATCCACGCTGAGGAACAGTTCAATCTAATCTATCGATTGTGGGTCTACCCGAGGATCTTGTTATATTAGATATTTTATGCCACGTGACACTCCAAATAAATTCAGTAGCTCTTTTTTTACCACCTTCAAGCTCTCCTGGTTCATATAAATATCTCACAGTGATATTGTCGTGTATTCGCTGTTTTGAAAAATCATTTCGCATTTGTAGGGGTATATACTTTTTTATGGCGATAACAGGTTTCATATTACTTGCTCGAGTAATTTCATTGTTGAGTGCGGTAATTACACCTGATCATTTCTTAACCCATTCACGTCATCGTTTATCTTCGATGAATTCCTACGCGTATTGATAATAAAACAATGGCTCAGAAAATGTTCGATTAAATCGTTCAACAATTGCCCGATCCCGGTGTATTGCAGTATGTCCTCGTCGTACGATGACAGAATGATGCTTCATTGTTGATAATACTACACGCTGAAATTCCTTGTGGAGATAAACATGTAATAGATTTGGCCACTGCAGAGGACATCGTCGATGAATCCTTCCAAAAGCAGAAGCTACTTCAGTTCATGACTTGGTCAACAATGGTTCAGCATCTTTGTATCTACTCGCAATATCAACTACGGTTAGCGCATACTTGTATGTCCGTTTATTAACGGTATCATGCGGCACAAGTAATATATCATCCTGATGAACTTCATTAGGGGCGCTGACATCAAAATGTTCGAAATTAATTTGTTTAGGCGAGGGTAGATAAATCTGCCATATCTCCTGTTTAGATAACCAATCTGCCGCTGTAGTATTGTTTTATTTTTTTCCGCGTTAGCGAGATTCTCGATTGCTGATTTGCCCCACCTGTATCTTGGGGAATAATAAATACATTTGATGATATTAATTACCAGCACCCAGCATTAATTTACTTTTCATCGCTCATTTTAACAACCAGGATGCTACTTTTTCTTTCAAGGATTTACCAGAGATATAACTCAGCGCATGAATCAAATTCACATCTTTTTAAAAGCAACATCATGAGCATGACACGCCTTATCAATAGCGTTTATCAGATGTTCGCCGGATCGAGGTTGCCCTTGGCTATCAAGTTGGATATCGCATCTTGTTCCAGGGCCAAAATAACTATACCCCGGAAGGTGTTTTTCTCCTGGATATTTGCTCATGGAGTCCAGGGAAGTTTTGTCTCTTTTGCAGCAATTTAACCTCCTCGTTTTTTTTTCGAACCATTACACGATCTCGTAGAAACACATCTGAGTTTTTTTGGTACATATTGTACACACCTACCAGCAAGTGCTGATCTATTATTGCTTCTTGTAATTGTTGTCAAGTATTTTGTGCTAGTAAGTGTCTTACATTTAACACAATATAGATCCATAATTATTTAAAATAACATGAATGTAATTGATTTTTCGGCGATAAAAGACATGAACATGTTAAGCATCATGCAGCGCTACCAAATTCTATTCGCATGATTATAATTTGATAATTTGGAAGTAGCAAGACGCAGTTCTTATTTAATCGAATAATGAGGTCGTTAAAATGGAACAAATTGTATTTCGTAGCCCCAAGCGTATATGATCAGCGATGTTACGATTAATGTTGATTAACATATCACCTCACGGCAAGGCAGTAAGGCACCGTTTAAGGAAAACAGAGTTTATCGAATTATCTCACTTTGGTTTGAATCAGAAACTAATCAGTTTGGTGTCTTATAACCTTTAAAATATAAAATATGACTAATGTTGTATTGAGAAATGTGTGAGAATCGTCCAAGCTTGAATTCAGAAAAGGATTGAAATAAAAAAATAACTTCCAATAAGTGAAACGGTAGAGCGTGAAATCAAAATGGGAATGAAATAATTAAAATCAACATCCAATCAGAAAGCATGTTGCTAACTTTAACAGCAAATGAAGGATAGCTTTGTACATTGGTGTGAAAACTCGACCGAGCTTGAAACAGAAAACGATTGAAAGTAAGAACAAATTGAACACTAAGTTTAACAACCAATCAGGACTGGTCTTGTATCCTGTGTTGATGTATGTGTCCTGTTGGTGCAGATTATATTCAATTAACATTTCCCTTCATTGTTTTACGATATCTTATCTTAACAA
>JAQISU010000072.1:725000-815000 GCA_029339505.1 Unio delphinus | reverse complement strand
ATCTCTCGATCTATCGTCGTCTGTCGTCGTCGGCATCCGTCCGTCTTCGAGAGACGGTGGTGTAGCTTCCGATTTGGGTGTCCTATCTGCACTTTCGCGAGTGGTTGAAGAGTCCGACCCTTCAGTGACAGTCTCTGTTGCACTTGCTGCAGGTGTATGCTGATGCTTGCTGAGGATGTTTTTGGTTCGCCTTCCTCCTGGTTTTCTTTGCAGCGAGGTTTGTGTTTCTCATCTCCTCAGCTTTCTGAGTGCCCTGTCTGACAGCAAGATGCCACGCGGAGCGGTCGTCAGCACAGCTCTGCCAACTGTTTATGTTGATGTTGGCTATCGCAGACTTGGCCTTCAAGTCGTTCGTGCACCTTCTACTAGCTCGCCGTACAGCAGGTCCTTGGGTATGCGGCCTGGGTCCATTCTCCTAACATGGCCTAGCCAGCGAAGGCGTCTCTCGCTGAGAATGGAGAACATGATGTTCATGTCGGTGTGTTTTAGAACCTCTGTGTTTGGAACTTTGTCCTGCCACTGGATACGCAGAATGCGCCGCAAGCATCTCAGGTGGAAGCTGTTGAGTTTTCTCACGTGACTCGCATAGGTGGTCCATGCCACGCTTCTGTAAAGGAGTGTGCTGAGCACACATGCCTGGTAGACACGCTGTTTGGTCTTCTCGGTGAGGTTGTGATTGTCCCAGACCCTCTGGTTCAGTCTCGCCATAACTGCTGATGCCTTGGCAATCCGGCCATTTACATCGGTATCAACGGAGAGCGAGTTGGAGATGGTGGACCCAAGGTATGTGTAGTCCTCAACACCTTCCAGGTTGTACCCATCAATGGTGATGGTGGGAGAGGAGTCTGTGTCCTGTACTATTACATTCGTCTTCTTCAGACTGATGGTCAGTCTGAACTCCTTGCGGTCGTGGGAGAGGCGGCATACTATCTCCTTCAGTCCATCTTCCGTGTGTGATGTCAAGGCTGCATCGTCGGCGAAGAGCAATTCACGGATGAGAACCTTTGTAACTTTAGTCTTTGCAAGGAGACGGGCGATGTTAAACAGCTTTCTGTCAGTCCTGGTTTGTATATACACACCCTAGCTGCAGTCCTTAAAGGCGCACTGGAGGAGAATGGAAAAGAAGATGGCAAAGAGAGTTGGCGCAAGGACACAGCCTTACTTCACTCCGCTGCTGACTGGAAAAGCCTCTGATGTTGCGCCGTTGAAGCACACTGTGCTGTGCATGTTCTCGTGGAACGATGTTATGATAGCGAGCAGTCGTGGGGGGGAGGGGGGGGGAGGCAGCCTATCTTCTTAAAGATCCTGTAAATTCCGCTCCGGCCGACCAGGTCAAGTGCCTTGGTCAGATCTATGAAAGCAATGTAGAGGGGCATCTGCTCCTCACGACACTTCTACTGCAGTTGTCGTAGTGAGAAGATCATGTATACAGTTGACCTGCCTGCTCGGAAGCCACACTGGGACTCGGAGTATACTCGGGATGATAGGGTCTGAAAGCGCGCCAGGACGACACGGGCGAACTCTTTTCCAACAATATTGAGAAGAGAGATGCCCCGGTAGTTGTTGCAGTCACTGCGGTATCCTTTGTTCTTGTATAGAGTGACAATGTTTACATCTCGCATGTCCTGGGGGATGTGTCCTTGTCCCCAGCAGAGGCAGAGGAGTTCGTGCAGATGCTGGATTAGTGCTGGTTTCCCTATCTTTAGGACTTCATGCTCAAAGCCGTCACTCTTCGGGGCCTTCCCACAAGCAAGGCAGTCGATGGCTATCCTACGCTCTTCCAGGGTGGGTGGTGTCTAGTTCCTTCAAGACTGGCTGGTCTAGGATGGCGTCTATGGCGGTGTCCGTGACGACGTTTTGGGTTGCATACAGCTCAAGATAATGCTCAACCCAGCGCTGCAGCTGTTTGCCCTGCTCTTTGATGACTTCGCCAGTCTTGGACTTGAGTGGGGCGATCTTGGAGGTGGGTGGGCCTGTTGCCTTCTTGATACCCTCGTACATGCCCCTTGCATCCCCGGTTTCGGCAGCTATCTGTATACTGGTGCAGAGGTTCAGCCGGTAGGTGTTAGCGCAGTGACGGGCGGTCTGCTGGGCATTTTTCCTGGCAGTCCTGAGGGCCTGTAATGAACGAAGGCTAGGCACAGCCTTGTATGCGAGGAGAGTTTTCCTCTTCGCCTCAGTCACGGGTTCCATCTCCTCCCAGTTGGTCTCATACCAGTCTGTTTTTGTGCTCTTTATTCCCATAGGCAGTAATGGCTGAGTTGTACACAGCGTCTCGAAAATGGGACCACTTGGAGTCGATGGTGTCATCAGGTTTCTCTTTGGTGAGAGCCTCGTGAAGTTTGCAGATGAACTGCTGTGTCTTTTCTCGATTACTTGCACAGCAGGTGTTGATACGTGGGCGACCATTCTTCTTGGCGTGGTACAGTTTCTTGGGTATTATTCGCACCTTGCTGGCCACAAAGGAGTGGTCCGTGTCGCAGTTGGCACTGTGGTAGCTGCTGGTGAGAAAGACGCTGGCTAGTTCCGCGCGTATGGTGATGACTAGATCTAGCTGGTGCCAGTGGCGGGAACGTGGGTGTCTCAATGATACCTGGTAGATCTCCTTGCATTTGAAGAAGGTATTGGTCACACATAAGCTGTGAGTGCAGCACATCTCCAGCAGTCGCTGGTCATTCTCGTCGATTTTGCCTCTTTCGTGCGGGCCGAGATAGTTGGGCCATGCCTGTAACAAGATAACCAGGACGGACCACTTCGGATTAACAACAAAGCACGCTTTGATGATACACATATAAAAATTATGGTTTAATGTGACAATATATATATAAAAGCAAAGCAAAAAAATGAGTGCGTAGTGTAATCCAAATATTGGATTTAATTATACATAATTACGCACCGACTCGTAAATGCAACAAATTATACAATGATACAAATCAATGATACAGTGATACAAAACAATGATACAAAACAATGATACAATGATACAAAAACTAATACAAAACCACAGAAGAATAAAAATATACCAAAAAAATGAATACAGTTTACTCACGTAGTAAACAATGAAGGATTACTCAAATAGTAAAAATACGCTCAAGTAGCGAAACTATATTTCAAAATAATAAAGGGACAGATAACAACTTATCTTTCCAGTCCCAAAAGATATACTGGGTTCCGAAAACCCATATTAGCCCACGACTAACAAATTACAAATAAATAAATATAACCGACTATTCGTATACAGCTCCACAGCTGGTACAATAGAACGTCACAATTTCTACAGACTCCGGACCCTCGGAATACTACGAAACTTTAAATCCTCCAGACACTCTGGTCATTTAGACAGCTCCACAGCTGGGTCACCCTTGCGACCCTTGACATTAGACACTCCGGCACATTAAACAGGTCTGGGCACACCAGTGCATTTAATCACAGCTCCCGACGTTTGACAGCTCCAGACACCCCAGACGTTTAACACCCTCGTACAAATAGCTGAAAATATACCTTACACCGTGTATTAACCTTGATACAGACATAACGTAATGACGTTATACACGGTAAATTATCAAAACTATATTATTATCATTTTAAAAAAGGACAGGTTCTACAGTAAACCTTGCCTATTCGATAATACTAATAGTAAACAATTCTTATTTTAACAAAATAAATATTGGCGAACAAGAGTAGAAAATGCACGCATTATGCTGTGTAAAAGCTATATAACAAACATGAAAAGGTAAATATAGTGATACAAAAGCTATCACTCAGTATCAAAAATGTACTTACCCCTACAGCTAAAGTTGTGCCAATACTCCCTCCCTCGGATCAATAGCCCTACAGCTAACAGTCCTTTAAACCAGCCGCTTGTTGACAAAACCCTTAGTAAAGACCCTTCAAATATACTATAGCATTTATAGGTTTTCGTTCTCTGTATCAAGAACACGCTGCACGTGCGGCATAGAGCAAATTGTACTCACGATTCCGAAGTACAACTGCCCATATATATATAAATCACCCTCGGGTATCGTTGTAAACGATAAACGAAACTAGAGTACATGTATTTCCTAAACAAAAACCACATCATTCCATGACAATGCCTCGTAGTTAGCTTCCACTCGCGGATTGAAGTAGGTAGGTAGAGGCCCTCGGTACTGGGAATGTTTGATATTGCTTGATCCAGAGCCTCGTAGAACTGGTCTTTTTCTTCTGGGTTTGAGTAGATACGCTGAAGATGTTAGCTGGGCCTGAGGATGTTGATAGCTGGAGGGTAAGGATCCTCTCGGTGCCTGATGATGGAGGCTCAATGAAGGCGACGAGGGTGTTCTTTACAGCGAAGCTGACACCATTAGCTGCCTGGGTTAGTCTGATGGTTTTTCTTGTCAGAAGGTGTAGTTGGCTTCCCTGATGGTGCCGCTGTCGGTCAGTCGGGTCTCTTGAAGACAGGCAATGTCGACATTCAGTCGGGAGAGTTCTCTGTCAAAGATGGCAGTCTTCCGTGCGTCGTTGATCTTCTGCAGGTCAGTGGTGAGTCCAGGGCACAAGGATCTGATGTTCCTGCTTGCGAAACGAAGAGCTGGAGTATTCTTGTTTCCATTTTGTATCTTGCTTGGTGCAGAGTTTATTGGCCTGCTTGTCGAAATGGTTCTATCAGCTCCACGCACCCAGTGAAGCAGGCAGGCCATGTTGGGAAGCACTTTATTCACTGGGGGCTGCCCAGCTTGAGGCGGGCGATAGCTTCCAATGAGACATAGCGATCTCCCCCACATCAAAAGCAGCCCCTGGCGCCAAGTTCTACGCCAATCGAGCTATGGCTTATAACCGGTAGACTGCTGCTTCCTGTATTGTGCCGACGCCTTAAGACGACGCTGGAGTTTCCTCTCCACTGGAGCTACAGTGGAGCTACAAAGCCTGGGCAGTCTATAATGGAGAAGCAGCTGTTGCCCATGCAGCAGATCCCCCTTCCCCACGCAGCTGGTGGACCTAAGGGAACGACAAATGTCGCTACAGCTTGACACCAACGGCGTCGCATGAGTTGCCGGAATGACGTTGAAATCATCGTCAGACCGCCTTAGGGACTCCGTCTCCGGATATTCTGTCGGGGTTTACTCCCTTAGCCTTCCTGTGAGTGGGTATAGCCGCAAGGTAGCGGATGTTTGGGATCAGAGTTTTCCTTCTCCTATATAAGTAGTAATAGGGGGCACTATAGCGACAATGGAAAATCCAGTCAAAAAGTGCTTGGGGCACTATGGCGACAAGATTTATAGCGACAAGGGAAAATCCAGTCAAAAACAGCTTGGGGCACTATAGCGACAAAACAGCTTGGGGTACTATAGCGACAAGGGAAATTGAACATAGTGGGTCTGTATAGCGACAAGGGAAATTGAACATAGCGGGCCTATATAGCGTCAAGGGAAATGGAACATAGTGGGCCTATATAGCGTCAAGGGAAATTGAACATGGCGGGTCTGTATAGGGACAAGGGAAAAAAGGGTGGCAATGAAAGCTACTATCTTTTCGAGACCTATGAGTGGCCCTGAAAAGGGCCATTGGATACTTCTTCTTCTTTTATTTTCTGCCATTGTTCCACCACCTTTTGATTTTACCAATGATTCCTGTTTTCTTCTTCTTTTCTTCTTCGGGAATCCAGTCAGGATGTCCCATAGCTCTAAACTTTTCCTGAACTCTCATCCATCTTAGATTGAGTAGATCAAAGTCCTCTTTCGTCTTTTTGTTCTTTTTTTCCTTTCTCTCCTTAGACCAGTTTTCTTTAATCTGGATCACCTGTTCTTCCATCACCATTCTCATCATTGCTTCTGCTTTCTTTAGCCTGTCTAGACCCCACTTCACATATTCCCACTCTATCAGATGTAATGTTTCTTCTAGAAAACACCTGACTTTGATGACATGATCAAGTGCTTGCTTCAAGTCCCCTATTCTTATATATTTTCTTTTAATACGTCTTCTTAATTTCTGGTCTTCCTCCTCTATCATACCTTCTAATAAATCTCTTGCTAATTTCAGTTGGCTTACAAAGCCATGGTTACTCTGAAATTCTTCCTCAAGTCTTTCCACTTGATATTCTGCATCAAGGATCCCAAACCAGCTGTCTCGGAGTTGGATAAACAATTCAAAATTCATCTTGATGTGTTCAAAATTGAATGGCTCCAAGGACCGACGATTGCGTATATATATCTTAAGCACGGACGTGAAAGTAAACACCTCTACATTCACTTGTCATATTAGATACTATTCACAAATCCTATTATATACTATCCAAAATCACACCCTATACTAACCACACACACACACCGGGAAGCAGCCAAAACACACCATACTATATACTATCCAAAATCACACCCTATACTAACCACACACACCGGGAAGCAGCCAAAACACACCATACTATATACTATCCAAAATCACACCCTATACTAACCACACACACGGGGAAGCAGCCAAAACAAACCATACTATATACTATCCAAAATCACACCCTATACTAACCACACACACGGGGAAGCAGCCAAAACAAACCATACTATATACTATCCAAAATCACACCCTATACTAACCACACACACGGGGTAGCAGCCAAAACAAACCATACTATATACTATCCAAAATCACACCCTATACTAACCACACACACGGGGAAGCAGCCAAAACACACCATACTATATACTATCCAAAATTACACCATATACCATCTAAATAGAGTCAGTGTTTATAATCACACTACTCCTCTCTCACACCCATTGGCAATTGACATAGTATTTCTTTTCTTGTTATTTGGATAGCCCTGATAAGGGCTGTTTTTAAAACTTCAAATTGCACCTGGTTAATGCTGGCATCTCCCAGGTCTAGCCCCACACACACATCTCCTACTCCAATCATTCTCCCAATTCACTCTTGTGATTGGGAGTGTAGAGGGAGAATTAGTGGCTTCACTATCCCAATCTTCTGTTTGAGGGATAGTGAAAGTCTCTTCATTTCTGCCTCTATTCCGCAACCGTGGATGAGGCTGTGGTTGTTGCGGTCGAGGTTGTGGTTGTTGCGGTGGGGGCTGTGCCTGTAGTGGAAGAACTGGTTCTGGTGGTGAAGGTGTCCTCACCACGGGTTTGACTTTACTAGTCTGTCTCATCATGCGGTGAGACAAGATGGGGCTTTTCTTCTCCTCTTCTTCTTTCTTTTTTCTTTCCTCCTCTTCTTTTTCAATCCTAGTCTGTTCTTCTTCTGCCTCCATTGCCAGTTCGTCCAGGAGACGCCTAGCATTCTCCAAATGCATTTGAAGTTCTCTTAATTTCTGTACTCTGCTCATCTTCTTTGATGCGCCAACGATGGGTAGCCAGACTGAAGAGTGCTTCTTTATATATAGCACAAGCGCGGACGTGATGGAAAACACCCCCTAGATCCAAAAACTTACATTATCCCTATCATTACCAAAAAAACAAAACACGCGGACGTGATGGAAAACACCCCTCACTTTTATACTTGACTCCTATTAATTATAAATTGAACAGGTTATTTTGAAAAAAAAAAATACGTTGTGCTTATAGACGCACTTCAAAACAAAAGTAAAAAGAGACAGTGATTATAGACTCACTTCTATTTTTTTCTAACTTCCTCACATAGCATGAGCAAATTGAATGATTAATTCTTTTCGAGAATATTGGGTAGCCCTGTGTTTGTGTGTACGAGGAAGGATGGCAATCTTTTATCGTCTAAGATTTTGTCCTCGTTTGGCTACACGATAGGGTCTGCTTCTTCGGAAAGAGAAAGAGAACTCTTTCGTGTCCAGCCGACAGTCGACAAAACTTCTGTCTGGGTCCTGTTGCTGTTGTTGCTGTTGCTGCTGCTGCTGATGCTGTTCACTCTGCTCTCTCTGCTGCTTTTGAAGTCGATACTTCTCAGTCCATTCATCTTTCTCTTTTTGAATTTCCTCTCTGAAGAGTTCTTCTATGAGGTCTTCCGTTTCTTGTAGCATTCTTACATTCTCTATCTCTTCAGGCTTTGGCATCAGATTGTGTCTGATACGATGCAGAGTGACATAAGCTTCGTTCAGCTTAGCTAGTCTTGAGCACATCTTCGTAGGAGGATGAGGCAAACAATGGATGGCCAGACTGGAGACTACCCCTGCTTTATATGGTTCAAGCGCGGACGTGATGGAAAACACCCCTCGACGGTTTAGGGTTTTGAAACGTTTAGATAGTTTGATGTGAGGGATAGAAAGAAAAGTTAAAGAGCATTTATATGAATACAAATGTAAAATAAACGACAGACGCATTGGTTTTCAAAACACAACATTTTTATTCAAATAACAAACATTATTTCAAATAACAAACACAATTTTATTCAACTAACAAACATTATTTTCAAATCACAAACATTATTTCAAAGAACAAACATGTCTTTCTTCCATAACACTAATACATTATCTTTGACATGGTTGACAACGTTGTGAATTAAATTGAGATTTCCACTGTTGGAAGTCATTTTGCGATTGATGTACACTACGTTTCCTAGCTAAAGACAACAGATAGCCATAATGGTCACAAAACCATCGATCTACTTTGTCATCGTTTCGAGACGAATGACGATCAAAATAAGTCACTAAATGTTCTAAAGAATATCCAAGACTGCGATGATGCAGATAATAGATACAATATTGTCCACACACCATAGAATCTGTGCTTTGTAATTTCACATTATTGAATCGTGTCGTCTGAGCATTTCTTCTCATAAAGTCAATGATATCATCTTCGAAAGGAGGCAATCCATACGAATCAAAAAACTCCGCACATCCCTCTTGAGGAAAGTAGACTGCTACCCAGTGAGTTCCTGGAAGATGACTGTCATCTGTGTTGATGACATAAGCTTGATTCTCTTGAGGTTTGCGATGAGGTAGTTCATCTTTAGCACACACAACAGGATTCCAAGAAGCAGTGTACGAACTACGGTTCAAAAGATAATAAAGTTCCCAAGTATCCATTTTTTGTTGTGTAGCCTTGTGTTTTTCTCTCCTTTCTTAACAGGTGATGATAAGTCATCAATTCAATCCAGACTTTTTGTTTGAAACGGTCTGACAAGTAACTGATGGTTTGCTTCGTCTCTTTACTTTTGGCCAAGAGAGCTTCGATGCGATCGATTTCTCGAGCAAACAATGGAGGAGAGGAATGATCACGTAAGCCTTTATACCACTGAAGTAACACGGCTTTTTCGGAGATGAGACTCCAAGCTTCGTTCAGATAATTGTTCAATTTTTCTTCTTGACTCATCATCATACATTTATCGTGTTGAATTTGACTGGGATGATCGATTTGACATCCATAACAATCTTTTTTAATCATGTCCCTCATTGTATCTTCCAAGTGTTGTGCAAAACAAGCCACTAACTGTTGTTCCTGTTCTGGCCATCTGGATTGCATGATCACTACCTCTTCTTTTTGGTCTTGGGGTTCTGCTTTTTCTGTAACCTCCCATTCCATGGATTCTCCACTATTCAAAGAAGGACAAGGGTCTTCCATAATGTCTAATAGTCTAGAATGACTTCTCTCAAACTGTTGATTTCTATGGTATTATCGAATTCAGCATACAGAATGATATTCACCGTTTCGGGAAGAGGAGCTGCAAACTGAAGTTCCACACGCAGTTGCCCAGATTTTATAGGGTGGAAATGTCCCTCGTCGCTGCCTTGGTCTGGAGTGAAATCAAAAGCCCACAACGTGTAACCTCTTGCATAGTCGTCGTAGGAAATACCGTTACTGGTGTTGGTTTCTAACTGTCATGTGGCTTCGTACAGCGACAAGTACGACCTCAAGTAATTTTTCTGTTCGCCAAAGTCGGGTTCGAAGGGCCTGGTACACAAAGTTTTGCCATCGTGACTGAATTCAATTTTGGATACTCTGCAGTGCTTAAACTGGAAAGGATTTTCATCGTGGGCACCATTGAGGGCTGCATTGCTGACGATACCAATGAATAAACGTTTGGGTAACTGTCCTTGGAACAAATGATCTTCGATCTTAGATCGGAGTCCAGCGGCAATGGTGAAAGTTTTGACTTCCACGCGTCGTATCGGATACTTGGCTGTTGTTCTTCTCAAAGTGTGACTGATATCATTTCCCACTTTAGGTAACACTTCCACGCGACGTACGTATAACCTGGCTTCTTGGATAATGGTTTTGTATTCGTTGGCATGAGCCATCAAATGGAAAGCAGTACTACTTCGATTCAGTCTCAAGCGAATATCTACTCCGTTCAGCAAATACTTCTCTTGAAACCACATGTCCAAATGCAAACGATCGAACAGTTCTAAACTACGTCCTTGCAAAATTTTCTTTCGACGCTCGTTAAAACCTTCATTGTGAGGATCGGCAGGAGCGCTGCCATCAGCAGCTGCTGCTACGGGCAAGGCTGTGTCGTTAAACTTATCTGCAGTGTCAGGTTTCCATACCACGCAAGCATCTAGATGAGTGTTCTTGGCTTCTTTTCCGTACGTCAAGAGATTTTCGAGGTACGCTCGGTAAGGGTAAGTATCCATGCTACTGCTGATCAGTTTGTTATTCATGTACAAATCCACATCGCTGAACAAGGAATGCATGAAATTGTTGATAGGAGCTACTCTATCATTGGCTCCTGGATTGGTGTTGTCTGTTTTGCTTACTTTCAGTTTCAAATACAAGTAACTGTTGTTGAGATCGATGTAATCTTCGGGTTGTCCTTTGATTTCAAACTCGATGGGAGCTGAATCCGTCAAAGAGGAGACGGGATGAAATTCGACCCATTGAGCTTCTTGCATGGTCATCATCGTGGGTGGCATGGCAAAGAGATCCAGTTCCGACTTGGATCAGGCACAATATTCTTGGTGCATCATTTTTTCTTTAGGTTTTTTTTCTTCACTTTTAATAATCAAAAATGTCTAAGTCTCGAGCGGTTCTTTTTTTCTTTGTCTTTCGAACTTTAGAGGTACGGAGACTTTTGAAAGGGTGTCTTCGTCGACGCTTTCTTCCTTGTCCTTGCTGTGTCGTCAGGGAAGTAGGAATGTCAGACTCGGTACCGTTCAGAGCATTTTTAGGACTTTCTCGTCGACCCAAAATTTCTTTACCCGTTTGAAGCAAGGCATTTTTGCCTGCTCTCAAAAAAGCTTCTTTAGGGTTTTGTTTGTCAATGAGAACATTGTAAAGAAAATCTTTGCCGTGAGTCAATGCGGCATCTTTTAAGGTGTGCAATCCTCGTGTCACCATTGGTTTTAAAACAGGGACTACGGAACGAAAGGCTGATTTAAACATATCTCCTAAACCATGTCCTCGTTGTCGAGTGACTCCTTGGTACACAGGATACATCACTTTTTCAGTTGTTGGAGAATCGTTTTTGAAAATGGAGTTTCACTGTGACTTTCCCTTTGGTAAATGGAATATTTTGACCTAGTTCTCCTTTTATAGTAATGTTGACACTGTCGAAATACGACTTACTGACGGGTAAATAATGAGGATGCACAAATTCGCGGTGAACGTGATAGGTATTTCCACCTTCCTCGTCAGCGGTAGTAGTATCTACTTTGAAAGGAATGACACGCAGTAACGGTACAGAGGTGTGTCCTACCACATTGTACTCCACCACATCGGAGTACACAAACATCAAATTGAGTCCTTGGTTCATTTCTACAGGGGGTCGAAAATATTTGGTAAAATCCAAGTTACTGGATATGCCTGGTATTTCTTTTTTGTTCAGGAGCATCTTGAGGTCTCCACCTAAGATATCAAACAATTCAGGACAAAAGGTAATGGCTATTATTTTCTTCTCTGAAAATTTGATCATGAAGCGGCGATCCACTTTAATGTACTCAAAGGTAACACTTTCTCTGATTTTGTCCAGGGGTTTACCAAACACAACATTGAACTTGCTTGCAATCGTAGTCACTAAATGCTGACCGCTAAAATAGTAGCCTGCAGGAATGGTCAACACATGAGTGGACAGTTGTTTAGTTGTGGGTCCATCTGATTTCTTGTTGTCAATGCCAGTGATACCTCGTTCATCTAAGGCTTGTTGCAATTGCTTGTCGTACACTTCAACTGTGAAAAAGTTTTGATTTTCGACGACGTTTTTGATTTGTGTCGGGTGTATTATTTCCACTAAAGCTGCTTCCCAATGATCATCTTGATCCAAATGCATGGCTTGAGGTAATTTAGACGTGTAACAACACAATGTGTTGTTAGGAAACACCTCCATGGAACTGTCACTGGATAACGTTAAGTAAAATTGGTTAATAGTGTTGTTCATATTTCCAATGTTCTTCTGTCCGAGGAGTCACTCGAGGTTAAAGGAGTGTCTAAAAGAGGATTGTGATTGGAAGGGTGACTGTCAGGAGAAGGACTAACGTTGGCCGCCAGACTCCCAATATTGTTACTGTTGTTCCCGTTGTAAGAGTATTTCAGGGAAAGATTGGGAAGAAGATACCCGATGCAACTGCTGAGTAAAATGGTCCACGATTGTTTGTCTCCTTGTTGCAAACTCAGATTAGCAATGGCTGCACCAATGACACAATACACAAAGATTTGACAGAAAACAACGATTTGCGTTTTAGAGACACGTTCTCCACACCACACCCACAAGGGTTGCTTTTGTAAATCTTGCAGAGATGACGTGGGTGAAGGAGTAGTCACTGTGGTTGCTGAAGCTGTATTGAAGGGCATGATGGTCACTTCTTTTTATAGTCGATGACTTGCGAAGCGTCAATCCAAGAATCAAAACTAGGAGGATATCCTTTCCAACGTACTTTGACTTCTTTGACACGACGTTTTCCTACTTAACGGGTTCTTCGTTTGAGAATGCTTTCAATGTCGTACACGTCGTCTTCTTTTTTGGTAACACGTTGTAACTCAGGCAAGTAAAATGTTCCTTTTAATACCTCTCCGTTCATGTCTTCCAATTTATAGACGGTAGGATGACGATCGCGCACTCGTCCAGTAACACGAAACAATTCGGTGGTCCAGTTGGGTAAGTAACCTTTGTCGAAAGTGCGTTTGGTTTTGCCAATGCGTACCCAATCTCCCGGGGTTAACACTTCTCTACCTTTTTTGGGGACAGCCCTCGTCTGGGACGTACCAAACAGACGCTCAAAAACAGTCACTTCGTTGTCAGGTGTCACCTCTTGTGGGGCACGTCCAATGCTTCTATGGTAAGATTGATTGTAGGATTGAACTAAGTGCGGTAAGACGTCGATGTACTTGAGAGTGTGTTGATGCGTAAAATATTTCCACATGCGTTCTTTCAAGGTACGTTGAAAACGTTCCACGATACTGGCTTTGGTTTCAGGATTTTCGGTGGTGAAAAAATGAATGTCACGTTTTCTTAATTCTCGTTGGAAAGCTTGGTTCAGAAATTCGGTGCCTTTGTCGGCTTGCCATCGAAAAGGGTGACGACCACTTTGTTTCAACACCAGTTGCAAAGCTCGTACTAACTCTCCGCTCGATTTGGATGTCAATGGTACGACCCAGGCAAATTTAGAAAAGACGTCGATGACACAAAACAAATATTTGTAGCCACGATTGTAGGTGGCTAAATGAGAGACATCAGCTAAATCGGCTTGCCATTGATGATCGATGCCTTCCACTTGAGTGCGACTTCTGTGAAATTTTCGTCGAATGGGTTTGTGTAAAGTGTACGTCGCTTGTTCTTGTAACCATCGTTGTACTGCTGGTAAACGGAGCTTATTCAGTCGAGTTTTGGCAGCACGATACAATTTCTGAATGCCTCCGTAACCTGCAGGGTGAGCTGGATCGTAGTAAATGCTGGCTAATACCTTCTCCATGGTTTTTGTTAATAAGGGACCCACTCTTCGAGGATATTGCTTTGGGTGGGAAGAAATACGGGTTGTTTGGAAACGGTTTTACGTGTCCGATGTGCCACAGGAGTTGACGTCGAGGGTAATGGTGGTGGCGGAGGTAATGGGATAGCTTCTTTGACCTTCTTTTCTTTTCTCACTTCTGGTTTCCTTTCTTTCTTTTTCACATCTGTCGAAGAAGGAGTAGCCATCATCTTTTTAACCCAAGTTTTGAGTTCTTCTCGTGGGGGAGTGGGGGAAGGGGTTAACAAGGAAGTGGCAATCTTACTCGAAATGGGAGTAGCAGTAGGTGTTTGAAAGAGATCATGGGGTTCTTCTTCCTTGGGTAATGGTGGGGTAAAGTCTGTTTTAACTGCTGTAGAGGGTGAGGGTGAGGGTGACGGGTTATTCATTAGAGCCTTAAAATCGGACAAAGTGGGTTGAGCTGTTTGTTCCACAGCTTTCTGATGAAAGAGTTGTAGCCGTTTCAAGAGTTGACCTTACTTTTGTGATTTTTCGGTTTCGGATAAATCGTGGCGATGGATCAAGGATTGCAATTCGTGTTGTAATTGCGACATCTCAGCCAAATTGGGATTGGGTGGTAAATGGGGGGATCGTTGTTCTTGCCAATGATGGTATTCCATCCATCGTTTGTAAGGAACCAAAGTTAGTTTTCGTCCTTCCATGGGCTTTCAAAGGTTATGTCTGAGATTGTGGTGCTCCATAGGGTCCTTTTATCTTCTACCCATTCCTTGAGTTAACCCTTGGGTCATCCCTTGTATCAAACCTGGTATTAAGCTTGTCAACATAGGAGCAAGAATGGGTAAAAATCCTCCGCGTTGCACCAACATCTTTTTCTTTTGACGGACGGATATTTTCTTTTGAACCATTTGACGAAGAACGTGTCGATGTTTGGCGAAGCATTTTTTCTGGTGTGGAGACAAAGGTATCGTGCCTTTCATAACATTCAAACAACATTCACACACGGTATCGATGACATCTTTGGAGGCTGTTTTAATGATTTGTTTTCGCATGGGCGGAGAGGCTTTGGACAGGACGGACAACACGTCTCCGTGTTTGGCTAAACGAGGAGGTAGTCCTTTCCTTTTCTTTCCTTTGTGGGGTGATTAAGAATGTTTTTTGCGAGGTGACATCTTTGCTTGTTCGTTCCAGAAATACACTGATGTCAAAGACTTGGTACACACCCTCTTTTATCTTCTTTTTTCTATTGGCTTCTCCAAAAGGCAACGGCATGCTTCGCTAAATCCTCAAAAGCAGGGCTAAAGATACCAGTTCGGTTATTAGCTGCTTTGTCTAGTTTCTGCATACCTTTAATAAGACCAATAAATATGCCTCCCCTTTGATGACTTCTCTTTTTCTTTGGATGACTGTGTCTTTTTACGGGAGGACGTCGTTGTTTGGTATTTGAGCGTTTGGTAGGATGACGAGATTGTCTTTTTCCTTTTCCTTTTTGGACGGTAGAACGTCGAGGGTGATGGTGTGCACGTTTTTGAGGAGGCATCCTTGAGTGTTCATCAGTGGTACAGAAAAAATACTGATTGACGTCGTGGTTTTCAAGTTATATTTTTTATACTGGAATGCGTCGCCACTGATTATCTTTGCGTCGTATCATTTTCATGGCAGGTAACACACGTCGTGAAGGAGTTCGCAATGGACTCAATCAGGACAGTTCTTGTTTGGACAAATCTAGTAAACTCTTTAACATGCCAGATCTTTCTTGGACTTTGACTTTGGGGGCAGGTACTTTATGAGCAGCTGCTACTGACGCTAATGTGGACGAGGGTGTCTCCGGTGGAGGAGACGTTTTGGGAGACGCAGATTTCCAATGTTTCATCAAATTAGGAAAAACGGGTGTCAAATTGGGTTTGGCTGGCATCACCCGCAACGGAGAAGTGGCAGCCCCTGAGGCTACTGGCAACGTAGTCCCTGCCAAACGTCCTTGTAGATCTTTTCTTACAGGTCGTGGTTGACGAAGGTAAGGTTGTGTCCTGGCCGAAGTGCCTCTTTTGCGGGTGTCCGCTTTTTTCTGTGGACTTTTCTTTTTCTGTGCTTTGGTCTTGGTACCCTTGTTCTTTTTCTTAGGGGGTTGTTTGGCTTTTTTTGTTTTCTTCTTGGGGTGAACTTTGGGAGTATTGGGATCCCATTTTAAAAGGGAACGAATGATGACACCTCCTAGAGAACCACTACATCCAGGTTTCAATATGATTTGCTTTTTGGTGTGAGTGTCGATGCGAGGATTGGCCAGTTGCGTCAAGGCTACTTTGTTTCTGTCGAAAAAGCGTTTGGTTTGATGTGGAATGTGAATGATGCCTTGCAGTATTTGACGTGCTGTCACCGTAAACCATCGTAAGACTTCTTTGAGACTGGCTTCTAAGACGTGAGCACGTCTTTGTGGATTTTTTTCGCGACTGATGCCGTACAAGGCACGAATCAATTTGATCGGAAGATGAGACTGAAGGGACGTCATGTTGACGATGTATGAGACCAGGTCAAAATAACCCAAGGATTTTATAGATTTTTTTAGTGCTTCATAGTGTTATGTCAACGAGGAGGACGTGTACACGACAGGTCATCCGTCTTGACACCAGTCGTGAAACAAATCGGTACGAAATCGCAAATAATCAGGGGTAGTGGGTTTTAAATCCACGAGTAAATAGGCGTGTGGCGTTTGAGTGGCATCATCGTACGCATGAGTTAGCCAAGGTGTTCCTAACTGTTTGGCTAAAACTTGAACTTGTGATTTATCTCGAGGAATTTTAAACAAGACCACGTAATGAGCATTGAGACTAATGGTACGATGGGCTTTACTTTGTTGAAATAAATTTTGTGTAATGTAAATGACACTGTCATTACGATGATGCCCTTTACGTGTAAACCACAGTTTAATTTCTTCTTCGTCTTCTCCTAACATGTCGTCAAAAATAACCCAATGAGTTTGACTAGGGTCAGACACGATCCCCTCGTCTTCTTTAGGAATGCCTGCTACAAACACAATGGAATCACCTTGACTTTCTTGCAAGAGGCTGTATGCCGATTGCCACTCTTTGTAACACCACACGATGCGTTGAGGTGGACGATCGATCAAATGATGTTTATGTTCGATCAAACGTTTGACAAATTCGGTTTTGCCTGAACCGCTCGGTCCAGCAATTAACATGTTAAAAGGATGACGAAGATACAAGGCTTTCCAACTAGCCTGATCTAAGTGTTCGTCAATGACTTTGAATGTGGAGGAGGAAGGAGTAGTAGAAAGAGTAGAGTGAGCCATAGTCGTGTAGTGGTATGACAGTATTGACACAAAAACAGACATGACAAGAGGTTTTTATACTTTTTTCAAGACACGTTTATTTGAATGCATGTTTAAATTTGAACAACACGAAAACATAAAAGCCAAATGGATAAATACAGGAATAAAATACCTAGGCAAACGATCAAAGTGGAATATAAACAAGTCACTGTACAACGTGGTTTGGGTAACGAAGGTGTCCTAGAGGTAGTATGTAATGTTCTTATAGTCTCCTCTACAGGGGGTACAGTCACATAGGTGTCTTCTCGAAAGGGTCTTTGTGGGGGAATGTCCATGACAGTTCTGTCTTGAACAGAAGGATTGTCTTGGGTGATAGATTCTTTTTCTTTTTCTTCTTCTGGTACTGTTACTAACACAGGATTAAAAGTGACTTTTTTCACACGACGATGAATTTTAGGAACACAACGCTTGGGCATAATGGGATACTTCGTTTGTCCAAGCCTCAAAATCCCAACTTTTCCAGTCACGTACATCTGTCCAATGAGGGTGTAAATCACAAGCTACACACACATCTTCGTACACTGCTTCCGTACGTAAAAGTTGACGAATCTTTTTTTCTTGGAAAGGTCGAGACGTATCCAGATGAAAACGTAAGGCTTTGAACAGAATAAGTCTCTCGTGGACATTTAAAGGAACCACCATACTGTCTTATTTTTTTGATAGGTAGTGTTCGTAAAGTGTCCACAAGGAATCGGCAGGTAAACGAAATCCCAGAAAGCAAGTCACTAAAACACACACGACACGTCGACCCCAATTCATAGGGGATAGTTCTTGTAATAAGTGTTCGTAATCTTTCACCGTGTGAATCTTCTCATTGATATCCTTCCACGGAATCTGTTGGATCACCAATGATAAAGGTTGTGGCATGGTTGTTCTCTTTTATACTTCTTTAGGTCAAAGATTACAAGTGTAGATTCAACCCAGAATTAAACATAGAATTAAATTTGCTCTAAAAGCGAAAGTGATTAATATAACGTGTAATTTCGTCCCACTGCCATTCAGGGTAACGGTTAAGAAGGATCAAAGCATCTTCAGAGGTAAACGTAGTAAATTGGTAACAGAGCAAAAAAATACACTTAATCCAGAGAAATCCAACACGTTGGTTAATTTTTGTCACTTGCCTCTTGTGAATTTCACGACACAAAAGTTCTACAGTCACCCATTGCGATTTTTCTTTAGCAAGGCCTTGCCAAACGTCCTTGTAGATCTTCTCTTGCAATTCGTGTGGTAATCCTTGAATATAATGTTTTAGAGAGGGTTTATATACTGGTCTAGGTGTGTTACACGACATGGAGTAGTAGTGTCACTTCCAATCACTAGGTCCCACTAAAGGTAGGTATTGACAATTCGGAGACCATCGAGCATGTTCCAAGTAAGCGGAATCTTTATGTTCCCACTCGTAAATGGATACACCACAACTGAAACACTTGACTTTATCCCCTTCGCCCAAGTAGAAAAATCCAGCTCTGGCTAATTCTTCAGGAGTTGGTCCAGGCAGATATTTTGGCCATTTATCTTTGAAGGTTTGGAATCGACTTTTAAAGTGGCAGTATTCAGGTAAACTCGTCGGGAACGAATATTCGACTCTCCTCACTTCTGTTTGATTCAGGTACGGTGAAATACCTAGGAGTCCACGATAACGTGTGGCACCGCTTTCGCATCCCTCAGGTTTGACACGCACAGCATCACTTTCCAGGGTAGATATAGGGGTAGTAGTCAATGCAAAGTTCCCACGATATCCAGCTGAATCGCTAATGTCACAACGTCTGGCATCACTGCAATCGTACGGTTTACCATCGCACTCTGTAACGCAATTACAGTGCATACCACAAGGACACTTACAGTTTCCTTCCGGGCATCTTCCGTTGCAATGCATGGGTCTTATTCATCCAGTACTTTTCACACTCGGGAAAAGTACATTTGTTTTACAATCCCCAACTTTGAATGATGTCTGTTTAAATGGATTCATCTTCTTTTCGCTGGGTCGTTGTAGTGATAAATGAATTATTGATCGTGGACGATATCCCTTTTTATATGCTGCCCAATTTCGACGTGACCGTACGGTAGAGTGAAGTGATTGGGAAGTCGTACTCTCTTTTGGTACACGATTTGGTAGACTTTTTCCAAAGGTCGGCTAACAATTTGGTGTGTGGGTAAACGGACAATCTTGTGCGGTTCGTGGGTAGTCACTTGAAACGTTTCATCCTGTCCCGACTGCAAGGCTTCTTGTAGTACGTCAAAGTTCACCACTTGACTGGTGCGATAATTAAGAGTCAATCCTTTCTTTTTACATTCGGTGTGCATTTTTCCTTGGGGGTCTCGGTATTCGTAGCCGTAATTTTTAGGACCGCCACTTGCAAAACTTAGAATCTTGTCGTCGGGATGTTCATCGGTCCAGGCTCCTAAACGGTCTCCTTCGATGACAGGGTTACACTGGTTCGGTCGGTGAATGTAGATGCAACTGTCTGTGTCAAAATACAACACGCGATCTCCTAACAGTTCTAACACTTCGTACAATTTTAAGCGAGCGTGGGCTGTCACGTAAGCCGCAATGATGACATTTCCAAATTTGTCGGCTTCTACAAAGTCTAGTTCTTCTTCGTAATTGACTAAGATCAAGTCCTCACGAATGACGTCCACGTGTTTGATGACTTTGGTTGGGTCGTGAATCATCTGGAAGTAGCGAGACGGTTCGGACAAATACTCTGTCTTGGGTAAAGACGGACGTTGTGCCATTTTACCCCACAAACAATTGAGCATCACTTTGGCAAACGACCGCCTTCCTTCGTTTTTCTCGATGTGGTCTAAAGTGATACCTTTCTGCTCCCGATATTTTTCTTTGAATATCTTTTGGTCTTCGGGAGTGTGACACCAGGAAGGATAGCCACTAGCTTCTTGTTTTAGTTTTAAAAAGGCATCCACGTAGTCTGCAAAAATACCTTTCTGTCTCTCGTCGCCCTTGCAGTATTGTTGTGTTTTGGGAAAGTGGTAAATTTCGTACACTTCTAACAGTTGATATCCCAGGTCCAGAGCCTTAAACAATTCCACGCTCACCCACGTTCCTGTCAAGGCACGTTCTTCCTGAGTGTGATGACAAGGTTGGTCTTGGTTGCACGTTTCGGCACATGTGCGACACAAAGGAAACATCAGTTTTCCTTGGCAATGGTGAGGTAAAACGGGATGGTACAAGTCTGTGGGTGGTAAGACTTTACACTTGATCAATCCTTCGTACTGTCGAATGTGGTCCAAATCAATGTGTTCTGTCATCAATTCTGGATGCCCTACGGGAAAGTGACAATATTTGCACACGTAAGGATACAACGAACACACGTCCAAGTATTTGATTTCTTCTCCCTTCTCCTCGTCCGCTTGGTACAGTAAACAGGTAGCATTCGTTCGTCCTCCGTACAAACTATCCCGAGGGTTCAGGGGGTCCACCCACTTGTAACTTTCTACGATGCGTTTAAACTCGGGATCGGTTTTCAAACGCTGATCGTACTCGTGTTCCCACATTTCCACCACCTGGTATCCTTGCTGTTCTAACTTGAAACGTCGTTGACACGTGGTCTGGTACAAGTCTTCCATGGTTCGTTGTAAAAACTGATTTTTGGTGTTACGCTGAGGGTAGCATAGGGGACATCCGTGAAATAAACATCCGTTAAACTCGTACACGATCTGAGGGTTTTCTAAGTCCCAACCATCTACCGAATACGTTCCGATGGTCTTTTCGCCTCCTCCGTTGCGAGCGTGTTGGATCCATTTGTCTTCCTTGTCGCACAAGTAATGGAGCCAGCGTAGGGCTTTAACCGAGTATTGACGTTTGACAAAGTTCGTCGTTTGAGGACTGATGACCGCTAGAGTATTTTCGGGCATAAAGTGTTTTCGGTACACTAAGGAACATGCTTTGGCAATGGTACAAGCTTCTTTCAAAGGATCGATCCCTCCGTATTCCATGAACAGTTCTCGAAATTTTCCACAACAGCGTCGTAAAATGTCCACGTCAGATCGACAATACTTAAACATTTCTTCTTAAAAGTCAAAGGGATCCGAGGCGTGAGTCTGGTACCAAGCATGGAAAGCTTCTCGTTGTTCGGTGCGCATGTTGTCGGGGTCGTAGTCGTCAACCTCAGGCAAATGGGGTAGAATGGCATGTTGATTGGCTTCGGTATTAAAAAAGTGTGGAAAATAACCTTTGGCCATTTCTGTCATTCCAAACGTTTTAGGCATGCGACTCAAAGGCATGGCCAAGTAACACATCGAATCTTTAAACTGCACTTGTCCTACTTGCATAGAAATGATTTTGGCTCCGTTTAAAGTCACTTGAGGCCGTTCGGTACTTTGTTCCGCATAGTATCTAAGCAGAAATTGCCCATCGTATCCCGATAAATTGTGAGCCATGACCGTGACATGGCAATGACACTCTCCGTAACGTTCGATGTCTTCTGGACTCCACGTTTCGTCGATCCATTGGGCAAAATCGGCTAGCGTGTTTGACCCTCGAAAGATTTTTTCACGTCCTCCAGGAATCTTGCTGCAGTAAGGGCAATGACTAAAGATAGGTTCTTGGATGCACTGATCGCACGCACGGTGAGCCACGCAGAAATTAGGAATGTGAATACCAGTTTCTTGCATGCATTCGAAATCAAAAAAGATAAAATTCCCTTTCTTCTGGGTATCTTTTGGCTGGGGTTGATATTTTTGAATGAAGCATTCGTGCTCCAAGTCCACAATTTGGCGACAAATGTGAGATCATTTCTTCCCTCGACAAACGTGTAACTTGGCACTATTGGTACGTATGCCTTGTCCACAAGTAGGGCACAATCTCAGCAGTTGACAAGCACTTTTCTGCTGTGAACCTTGCATCTTCAAATGTTGTTGGTAACAGGTAAGACTGACAAAAGTGCGCTGACACACAAGGCAATGCACTCTTTCTTGTCCTTGGTCCAGACAAGGTTGAGAGGCCAAACATCCCTCACATTTCGATCCACAATGCTTGTGTTGTTCTCGATTGTTATAACTATAGTCACATTTTTCACAGTAGTAACTGAATTTCAGAAATCCAGTGATACTGGTAATGGTATCAAAATGACCATCGTGATAATAGACGTGAATGTATTTTCCGTCTTTGAAATCGTGGCCTCGAAACAAAAGAGGTCCACGCACTTCTTGAGGGTGTACTTTCAAAGTGTAATGTGGAGACAAGACGTCTTGCAATTTTTGCATTTCTGGAATGCCACAAGGAGTGTCTTTGGATATCCCCGCTTGCTGTAACAGAAGTTCTGCTTCACTTCGTTGTTTGGCTCGGTCCGATCGTTGAATAGTTTTCCAGGCTCTTTTCCATTCTGTCGTGTCGTTCTTGTTGACATACGTTCGTCCCACGACGACAGCACGGGCTAAACACATCTGGTCTTGAGGATTGTTAATTTGGACGAGGCTTCGCTTCATGCTGCGAAGGTTGTCGACCAATAATACTTTTTTGCGTCCTGTCCCCTGGGGAAGAGACACGTGGGTCATGAACAGTGTGGCTTTTCCATCGTCAATGTGAAACTTGTCGTTGGATTGTTGCACATGTTGAATTTTGTCGATGACTTTGGAAGGTGTTAATTCTGATGGGCTAGTAAACTCGATCCAAACGGGAGACTTCAAATTATCGTGATGAATAGAAAGTCTCAAGCGATCGTCTTCTTTGGCTTGACATTGCTGTTTCAATGCAGTTAATACAGAATCCCACACCTCAGTAATGAACCCTTCTGTATTCTCCAAAGGTACATTGGCCTTGAAATCTTTAAACTTTACGGCATACGTGTAAGCCGTTGTTCTAAATTTTCGAGAGGAACGCTTTTCTGTCTCTCGAATGTGATAGTAATTTTCAGGGTTTACTAAGGGTGGTGCACTTTGCTTGGACGTGGATTGTCTGGGTGTGGATTCAGGCTCACTCATGTCATCTTCAAAATCACTGGCATGAATTTGAGCCAAGACTTCAGCTACTGTACTAGGCGATACATTACGTTTCTGTCTCTTACTGTCTTTTCCTTTCTCCACAGCATAATGAGGTCTTTTCATCTTGTCTGCAAAAAGTCAAATGACTACCATTTAAAGGCCATAACCTCTATATATTCATGTCCGATCCGTGTATATATATAAAGGGTTAGTGTCTAACGGTTCAGTATTCATTTCACTCTCACATTGACCAGAACGATGAAAGAACCTACAGAAGTGGAACTTCTCATCAGAGCTTTACGTGGGGTCATACGAAAGTTTTCGTCAGACCAGCCGACAGCCTACTCTCCTTCCTATCGAGATAAAAGTCAAGATACTTGCTATATCTGTAAGAAGAAAGGACATTGGGCTACAGAATGTTCAGATCGTGACAAAAATAAAAAAGGTACCAATAGAGACAAAAGTCAAGATACCTGTTATTATTGTAAAGAGAAAGGACATTGGTCTCCAAACTGCCCTAAGAAACAACAGGAACAGGAGGAGGAGAAGGAGGAGGAGGAAAGAAATTCTGAACAGGAGGAGGAAGAGGTACCCTCCCCCAAGGAAGAACCCCGTCACGTTCACAAAGACAAGAAAAGAAGACGAAACGAAAGTGAAGAGGAAGAAGAAAAAGAAAAACGTGTGACAGTAAAGAAAATGAAAAAAAAGAAAGAGTGAAAGAGAAGAAAACTTATGAACTTTTTTAAAGTGGTATTGTGTTATGTTCTGTTGTGATATTGAATTGTAACGTTTGTACTAGAATAAACTAAAGAGAAAAAACGTAAGTGTCTCTTGGTTTTGATTTGATAGTATAATTACCTACACTCACACATTCATTCACTCACACGTACATCATGGGTTTTTAAAAAAAAAAGGACTTTTGAGTTTTCATTGAAATAGGCAATTGACATAGTATTTCTTTTCGAAATAATTGGAGTGGTCCTGAAAAGGACCGTTGGTGTTTTGTGTGTTTAAAACAAAACAAACTCAGAAACGGGATGAAATCCTCTTGAGCTGTCTTAAGCCTTTGCCACGGCCAAGGCCTACTTCGGGACTGGTGGTTCCTGTCAATGATTTGGTAGAAATCACTAACGGTGTTAAGGTAGACGTAGTCACAGAGAGATCGGGTTGTTTCGCTCGAGAAGGTCTTTTTCTCTTCGGTCGTGATAAAGAAGTCTGATACATTTGTTTCAGACTCCTTAACTCAGCTAAAATATCTAAAAGTACCGTCGTAACCGTTTGATTTTCACTATTTTCTTTCTGTCCTTGGTCTTCATTCTTCTTCTCCGTTGCTGCTGCTGCTGCTGCTACTGTTTCTTCCTGGTGTTTTCTTCTTGCTTCTTCTTCTTCCTGCTGTTGCATAAGAAAAGCTTGTTCTTCTACTTTCTGTTGTTGTAAAAATCGCTCCAATGCTTCTTTTTGTCATTGTTTAAAATCATCGACGTGTCCATAAGAAGATACAGAAGGCAACGAAGGTTCCGGAATAAATTCTTGCGATGTTAAAAAATCCACAATATCCCAGTTAAAATCAACTTCTTCTGGATGTAGATTTGTCATGACTTTAGTAGTCACTGTTGGTCCATGACTTGCTGTCTCTACTCCTGTCTCACTCCAATTCATTGTCTTCTTACTGTCCGCCATGATTGACAACTCTCTTGAATCGATTGACTGCGCACAGGCGCTAGTACCTCTATATAGAAAAGGTGACGTCACAGACTGCTCTCTTCCGATTGGATGGCTGTGTCTGACTTTTGTAACGCACGTTTGGATTGGTGGATACACTCAATCCGTTTCAATCCGCTCTTCCCCTATAAATAACCGCAGTACACGGTATTCGATTCACCTGTTCTCATCAGAAGATGTGGACTAATGTTGAATCGTCAACCCTTGTGTCAAGCATGCTGTTTAGGACTGACATACCCATGTATGTCAGATCATCATGGAGTGTCATTCATAGGACGGAGACAGCCTATTGGAAGAGAAGAGTCTATGTGGAAAGACAAGGTTGCTTGAAGAGAGTTCTCTTCTATGGACCCACATTAAGGAGAAGTTTAAGGAAGAGAAGAAGATCTGTGAGATGTCCTCTTTGTTAACAAGACAACGTTAACATTACGCATAACGGCCCTTTTCAGGGCCACTCATAGGTCTCGAAAAGATAGTAGCTTTCATTGCCACCCTTTTTTCCCTTGTCCCTATACAGACCCGCCATGTTCAATTTCCCTTGACGCTATATAGGCCCACTATGTTCCATTTCCCTTGACGCTATATAGGCCCGCTATGTTCAATTTCCCTTGTCGCTATACAGACCCACTATGTTCAATTTCCCTTGTCGCTATAGTACCCCAAGCTGTTTTGTCGCTATAGTGCCCCAAGCTGTTTTTGACTGGATTTTCCCTTGTCGCTATAAATCTTGTCGCCATAGTGCCCCAAGCACTTTTTGACTGGATTTTCCATTGTCGCTATAGTGCCCCCTATTACTACTTATATATATACATATATAGATATAGATAAAGATATACACACACATATATATATATATATATATATATATATATATATATATATATATATATATATATATATATATATATATATATATATATATATAGCGCTATCACACAAAGCCATTCTTCCATTATTAACAAAACCAACCCTAACATCAGCGCTATTGACTGTGCTTATTATATTCATTACTGGTCTATGTTGAACATGATGGACGTCCATCGTTTTTTATTAATTTATCTAATTGATGTGATGGTCATGAACAATTTAATAGAAAAGAGATCTATACCCGCTAATGTACATGATGCCAATTGTAAATAATAGTTGACAAATATCAGGTGCTTCATAAATTATTTCTCGAAAAGTATAACCAGCTCGTTTCCATCCATTCAGAATTTTAGTAGTTATACGTCATCGAAAATATTGTTATGGTAAGAAATGATACAAATGCTTTTGGTACCTGAACCAAGACCACTTCCGGTGTTGCCGGGTTCAATGGTTGGAGTCTCCTTAGTGGAGATTTCTGTGCTTTGTTGGCCACACAATTGGTCGTCCAACATTTTTTCATTCCATTACTTTGATCAACAAAATTATTTGTTCTCTATATTTTTGTATACTGAGTTGTGAAATATTAATGTAATCTCGAAATACTTTGGCAGTCGACTTATTTTCTGTGGTGTTATTAAACTCTGATTTTAGAAACTGATTCCGTAGTTGATATCCACTCGCAGCAAAGGTAGTTTGTTCATTCATACATGCTATATGATAATAATAATAATAATAATAATAATAATAATAATAATAATAATAATAATAATAATAATAATAATAATAATAATAATAATGAGGACTTTGCATAGCGCCTTATCTTTCCAAATTCTATGCGCTTTACACCATCTTAAATGATATGACAACACTACAGAAAACAAATGACAGAAACAATGAAATTGGGAAACATAAAAACATGCTGAAAACATATAAGATGCAAAACACAGTTAGGTCTCTAAGTTTATCCCTGCAGTCGAAACAGGTGAGTTTTAAGAGCAATCTTAAAAGGGACTACTGTGTCTTTGTGTCTAATTTCAATGGGCAAATCGTTCCACGTCACCGGGCCCTGGTATGCAAACGAACGTTGTCCATATGACTTTGTTTTCACAGTGGGAACAATGAGTAAACCATTATCAGAAGAAGAGCGTAAGTATCTAGCTGGAGTATACACATGGGTGAGGCTGGATAGGTATGTTGGACTGGAGTCTGTCATTGAAACATAGCACAGAGAACAAATTTTGTGTTTGATTCTGTATCGAATCGATAGCCAGTGTCGGGTACAGAGCCGTGGTGAGGTGTGCTCTGATAGAGTTACTCTGAAAATGATCCGTGCAGCTGTGTTTTGAATTTTGTGAAGTTTCTGAAGTAAATATTGTGACGAACCAGACAGAATGGAGTTACAATAGCACAGTCTTGAAAGTACTAATGAACACACAAGTGTTTTAGTGGCATCAACTGAAATATATTTACGACTGGAAATGATGCGTCTCGATTCAAGATCTGCAGCCTTGCATATGTGCATGACATGTTGGTGCAATATGAGAGTACTGTTTAGGACGTGTTTTGTCGGTAGAGTCCATAGCATCGGTGCTTTCTTTTGGTAGTGTTTCAATAATTTAATTGTCACACTGGATTTTGGTTGAGAGACTGATCTAATATATCACAGTTTAAGGAAGGGAGTGACCAAAAGTAAGTATCAGGGAGGGTAAATTCGCGCGTGTATAATATTTCAAACACCCAAAGACATATAAAAACCAGCGTCTCTCGTGGAGAGATACTCTTGGTGACATAGAAGCTTCGGTTTGGCATTATTTGCGTCATATTTCCGATTTCGTAAGAAGATTAAATTTAGCAAATGGATTAGAGGCTGGTTTGCCCTCCATGCTACACATGTCTTAAAATTTAGAAGCAGTAATTTATTTTACCAACTTCATTATTAATTCAGTGGAGTAGGTGATTATTCGAAAAGAAACCCACTTGTTCTTTACATTTTGGACATCAACTCTGAAAGAAATAACTGCGTAATCTTATTTTTAAGGTTTATTGCACTTTCATTTGGAACATGATTTAAGCAAAATTCTCTGTTTTCAAGCCTTCTGAAAATAATTTGTTGTAAGGATTATATTTGCTAATTATGTACTAAGCGTGTATACTTGCTCATGATTTCTCTGATATTGTATGTCTGTCGTCACATAAGGTCACCGTCGTAAGTGTTACATCCTGTAAAGTCAATAGGCTCATTCAGCTTTATCACTCACTGATCTTTATTAAAATGAATTGAAAATGTATGTATGTATGTATGTATGTATGTATGTATGTATGTATGTATGTATGTATGTATGTATGTATGTATGTATGTATGTATGTATGTATGTATGTATGTATGTATGTATGTATGTATGTATGTATGTATGTATGTATGTATGTATGTATGTATGTATGCATGCATGCATGCATGCATACATGCATGCATGATTGTATGTATGTATGTATGTATGTATGTATGTATGTATGTATGTATGTATGTATGTATGTATGTATGTATGTATGTATGTATGTATGTATGTATGTATGTATGTATGTATGTATGTATATGTGTGTATGTGTGTGCGTGTATACCTGCATGCATGCATGCACGCACGCACGCACATATAGAGTATTATACGGATACTATAGTAATGATGGCGGAAACAGATGCCTATATACCATATATATGTTTTCGTGAAACTGGGACTTTTATCAAAACTAAAGGCTTGTAGATGTCAGTAGACAAGAGTATTTGTGTGAAGCGGAGATCGGAATATCCGATTGATGGAGGCCAGCTTTTCTGGCGATAAGTGATGATGGAAGTGTAACTAGTTATATAAAAAATATAGTCTGTAGGGATAGGTCTTTGTATCCATCATTCAGTCTGTATGCTTGTGTGTAGGTAGTCAAATATGTAAAAAGTTAGAATGGTATTATGTATTATAGTTCTACATATTCATTCTTCTTCGTGTTCAAAATACAAGTGTATTAACAGGTTACATAACTCCGATGGAACTACTAAGGGAAAGCCTTTGGGACAAAATGAAGCACAGATGAATTAATTCAATCAAAAATGTTCTTTATAATTCATTAATTATCATCATTTCTAGCTTATAATAATAATAATAATAATAATAATAATAATAATAATAATAATAATAATAATAATAATAATAATCATCATCATAATAAATAATACAAGAAAAAAATAATAATGAAAAATAATAATAACAATAAATAATACAATAACAGTGATAATAATAATAATAAATACAATAAAAATAATAATAATATTAATACTACTACTAATAATAATAATATTAATAATAATAATAATAATAATAATAATAATAATAATAATAATAATAATAATAAGAATAGTGTTTGTTTGTTTCATTCGAATTGTTAACGTACCGTTAACAATTTTTCAGTCATATCGCTACAGTGTCTGCAGTGAGGCAGTTAATAGTTATATCTACGCTGGGGCATCACGCCGCAGATATGTAGCATAATGTCCCACACAGTCACGATATAACTCCGTTATCGCCGGTCACAAGAATGGGGGTAAAAAAGGAGGGTTAGTCGTGGGGTTAGCAACCCGACCCTGTAAAACCCAATTTTCTACAAAAACGCAGACAGAAGAAAAAACAGAAACTGAAAGCCTCAGGGAGGAAGGGTCTTTTCCTGGTAGACATATGACGATATGTGATGAAAGCCATAAAGCAGACCATCATTCTATCAAACAAGAATATTAATATAGCAGCATGGAAAGTGCGGACAACTATGAGGCAGGAAAAACAGCACATTTAGCAACAGAGATGAGAAACTACAACATATCCCTGCTTGGCATCAGCGAGACGAGATGAATTCAATCTTGACAAAAAAGACTGATGACAGAAAAGATGCTACATTATTTAGAACATGAGGGAGAAAATGCGCCTCATGCACAAGGGGTATGGTTCATGCTGTCAAAGCAAACATATAATGCACTGATGGGATAGGAACCACATGGGCCCAGAATACTCACTGCAACGTTTAGGTCCAAGAAGAAGAAAATAAAGATGAAAGTCAGACAGTGTTATGCACCAACAAATGATGGCGAAGGAAAATATAAGAACCAGTTTTAAAACAGACTACAGAACATAGTAGCAAATTTCCCAGACAAAGACATCTACATCTACACGGGTGACTTCAATGTCAAAGTTGGTTCAGACAACACAGCGTATGAACAAGTCATGGGGATGCATGGCCTAGGTATATGAACCATAATGGAGATAGATTCTTAGACATTTGTGTACTTAACGACCTGGTCATTTTGGGTACCATCTTTGCCCACATGAAAATCCACAAGAACAAATGAATATCACCAGACCATGTAACAGAAAATCATATTGACCATATCTGCACCTTCAAGACGTTCAGAAGATCCCTGAAAGATGTGAGGGTGAAGAGGGGATCAGATTTGACATCTGACCACCACTTAGTTGTTGCAAGGCTGAAACGTAAGTTGAAGAAGACCTGAATGGGTGCAAATGAGAAGACAGAAAAAGGTATAACATCAGCCTGTTGAAAGATGCAAATGCTAAAGAAGAATACCGACTTACTTTTAACAACAAGAACCACGTGATACAAGAGTTGCTTGAATACTAGGTAAACGGATTGAACTACAGATGGTAAAAACTTAAGGAGGCTGTACAAGCAGCATGCCAAGAAGTACTAGACCCAATGATGCACCAGCAGAACGAATGACTTTCAGCAAAAACAGAAAGACCCGTAAAGGACAAGCAGGCAAAGACCATACCAGATACAGAACACCAAATGAATAGATGGGCGGAACATTTTGAAGAACTGATGAACCAATAAGCACCACTATATCGCCCAGGACTCAACCTAGCCAACGCAGAATTCCCCATAGAATGTGACAATCCCGCCAGAGACGAGATCATGAAAGCCTTCACCCGGCTGAAGAACGGCAAGGCTGCTGAACCTGATAACATCCCAGCATAAGTCCTCAGTGCAGACCTAGAGACTTTAATGGAAATGCTATACCCTCTCTTTGTGAAGATGTGGGAGGACGAAGAAATACCAACTGACTGGAAGGATGGACACCTCATCAAGCTCCCGAAGAAAGGCGACTTCATGAACCACTAGAGGAATCAGTTATATCAGTATCAACCCAGGCACACTGCAGGGAAGTCCCTTGGAAGAGGCGGAGTCCTTCAAGTACCTAGGCAGCATTATCAACCAGCAAGGTGACACAGACTCATATGTCAAGGCAAGGATAGTAGAGGCAAGAGCAGCTTTCATACAGCTCAAGAACATCTGCAACCCCAAAACAAATTTCCTTGACTACCAAGCTCAGATTGTTCAACTCCAACGTGAAGTCAGTCCAACTGTGTGGAACAGAGACCTGGAGAACCACTAAGTCAACATTAATGAGTGTTCTGACCTTCATCAAGAGATGCCTAAGAAGACTTATCCAGATCCGCTGGCCAGACACCATCAGCAATAACAACCAGTGGCAAAGGACCTCCCAGTTTCAGGTAGAGGATGAGATCAAGAAGCAAAGGTGGGGCTGGATAGGACACACCCTACGTAAGCCGCCAACCAACATTAGCAGACAGGCATAGAAGTGGAACCCTCAAGGCAAAAGTTGAAAGGGAGGACCAAGAAACCACAAGGCGACGCGACCTTGAGGCGGGCATCACTAAAAGTGGTCACACCTGGAGTCAGCTTGAGGGGATGGCACAGGACAAAAGACTCTGGCAACCTTTAGTGGGCGGCCTATACCCCGGCAATGGTGACGGGTGAAAATATGTCACATTATCCTGACCCCAGGGCGACCAGTTCTAACGCTAACATCATAATTCTGAGCGACTAGCGAGGCATGCGTTAGTACAATAATAATAATAATAATAATAATAATAATAATAATAATAATAATAATAATAATAATAATAATATTAACAATACATTTTTAAAACATATTTGGACATAAAGGGCATTAAAATTCATATTTATGCAATTCATATTTTGCAATAACCGAGTAAAATATTATATTTAACTTGATATATATCCTTATGATGTGCATCGTATTATCCGATATTTCCTTGCATCGTTGGTAGTAGTAATGGTAGTAGAAGTAGCTTTAACCTTTAGCAGTATTAGTAGTATTAGTAATAGTAGTTGCATTAGTAGTAATGATAGTAGTAAACGTAGCAGTAGTAGTAGCAGTTTTAGTAGAATTAGTAGCGACGTAGTAGTAATAGCAGTAGTAGCGATATTAGTAGTATTTTCACAGGTTGTGTTAACATCAATAGTATTACATGGTCGAATAACAAGATGGGTATATACGTTTTCTTCATATAGCCAATAAGTAAAAACAGCCTTGAGATATATCGAGCAACCAGTATATACGCTATTACTCCCAGTGAAATACGATACAGTACCGGATACCGCAACAAATTCTTTCATCATCAGTATACTAAAAACGCTAGACCGTTCCAAGTACAGAAATGAAGAAATCACCATCCGTTATCTTGCTGATAATACTAATTTTCAACTTCACTGATACTAATCTCAAAACATCAATGTTGTCATCAGCTGCAATGTTACGTAAGTATTGCGCTTCATGCTGTATTCCTGTTCTGTATTCATCCTAAATTAATTTTTCTTTGCTAAAATTAATGACCTTAAAATCTATCAATTGTGTCCAGTTTTGACGCTAGATTTAGAAATATCGGTGATTATGAATCAATACAGTTTGGGATGATGACACTGTACTATTTGTTTGCTTCTCTACATGAGAGAGAGAGAAAGAGAGAGAGAGAGAGAGAGAGAGAGAGAGAGAGAGAGAGAGAGAGAGAGTGAGAAAAAAAGAAAGAGAGAGATTGATTATCACATCAGTAAATAGGGTGTTGACAAACTGGATAAAGAAATGGAGAGTATTATATATTCTCATTTGAGCATTATTGTTCTTTCTCAAGACAGATTTATCTATGGAAGTTATGTTGTCAAAATATCCAAAAGAATATCAAGCAAAATATTTTGTATTATTTATGAAACAAATTCATAACTTATGCTCGTGTTGCATAGCAATGTATCAACTTGCATTAACAGTTACATGTAAGATTATGACATTCAGGTAGATATAAGATTATGATATTCAGGTAGATATAAGATTATTATATTCAGGTAGATATAAGATTATGATATTCAGGTATATCTCAGATTATGATATTCAGGTAGATTAAGATTATGATATTCAGGTAGATATAAGAGTATGATATTGGGTAACACCATCTGGAAGCATCCATGAACATGTATTAATCTTACACAGGATGTCGACCCGACAAGTTTGAGTGTCACAGCGGAGACGATTGTTTATCATTCAGATATATATGCGATGGTATTCGAGATTGTAAAGACGGTTCGGATGAAAATGGATGTGGTAAGTCACACATCTGTATGTAATATGAAAATATAAAAGTTTCTGCATGTGTGTATTTTGATACACAGCATAAACTAAAATAAATATAAATAGATACGTATATACAAATGGTTATACGTACAGTTAAGATGGTTAAATTGTTCAGAGCGCCCACCCTGCTCAGCATTAAGAGGTTAGTGTTATAACTGGTCGGCCTTGTGTCAAGATAACGTACCTTTGTAGGGCATAACGGTGCGTGTCTCCGGCATGATGTCACATTGCTAGATATCACTATAAACTAGGCGCATGCATTCACAGATGATAGGATTTTAAACATTATTTCAGGTTTATAAAGACACGTTATAAAGACACCATTTCACCTCATTTTTGTTTATATATATATATATATATATATATATATATATATATATATAT
The DNA here is from genome assembly GCA_029339505.1 of Unio delphinus. NCBI lineage: Eukaryota > Metazoa > Mollusca > Bivalvia > Unionida > Unionidae > Unio > Unio delphinus. The sequence continues at coordinate 781,436 of JAQISU010000072.1, read as the reverse complement.
ATATATATATATATATATCCTACTTCGTCAACATAATACAAAAAGTATCTGCAAATGGAACACACTCCAGGGGGTAGTCTGTTCATTCTATACATTCACCCGCTCTCAAGTGTCATAGATCATCACCCCGTTTATCAGCACGTGTACACTGACAGACAAATATACAAGTCTATCTACCATCCAAGGAGTAGGGAGGTGCATTTCTGAAACCAAGGATGACATGTAACATGCTGCAGATGAATGAGGATAAAACGGAGGCCAATCTAATCGCAACACAATGACATTCTCATTCACATCCTTTAACTCACTCAATAAATATCAGCAACATCCACATTAAATTCACACATTCAGTACGAAACCCCTAGGTGTTACTCTGGACAACACTTGCCCATAGCATCAGCATGTAATGAACATATGCAAGACTGCATAACTTGAGCTGAGACGAATCAGCTCCATTCGCAAATATGTTTTAGTTGATGACACTAAAACACTTGTGTGTTCATTATTACGTTCAAGACAGAACTATTTTAACTCAATTATGTCTGGTTCGTCTCAATATCTACTCCAGAAACATCCAAACGTTCAAAACACAGCTGCTCAGATAATCTGTAGAGTACCACGATCATACCACGCTATCCCACTGTTCTGTACCTACAGTGGCTATCCATTCGATCCAGAATCAAACACAAAATTTGTTCTTTTTGCTACGTTTCCGGTCCAACATACCTATCCGGCAATAAACTTACGTTCCTCTTCTGACAATCGTATGCTCATTATTTACACTATGAAAACAAAGTCATATTGACAACGTTCTTGTGCATACCTGGGTTCAGCAACGTGGAATGAATTGCTCATTGAGATTAGACACAACAACACAGTGATCCATTTCAAGAACTCTTAAAACTCACCTATATCGACTGCAAAAACAAACGTAAAGACCTAAACATTGTTTCATACCTTAAATATTTCCAGAATTTGTTTGTTTTTCAATTTCATGGTGCTTGTTTTTGATGTTTGTTTTTTTGTATTCATATCGTTATAGATGTTGCAAACGCTTAGAGCTTCTAAAGACTAGGCCCTATCCAAAGTCCTCATTATTATTATTATTATTATTATTATTATTATTATTATTATTATTATTATTATTATTTTACTATTATTATTATTATTATTATCATCATCATCATCATCATCATCATCATCATCATCATCATCATCATCATCATCATCATCATGTATGCTCCCATTCTTATATATTGAGCAAATAATGATTTTATCCCATTCATTGTGAAAGTTACCAAAATCAAATATTCTATTAAAAAAGAGAGTTCAGGAATGGTAAGTCTCACTTACCAGTCAATTGGTAACATATAACTGGAATCACGTCTGGTCCGGGAGTTTGTGTTTTAATTGAATCTAATCCGATTATGATCTATTTTTCTGTTGTTATGTCATCTAGGATATATTCCGTTTTCGATACGATAGTATCATCATCATCATTGTCAAGATTACTGTACAAAGGGGTCTTCCATTTGTAGGAGCTTTTTGAAATACTCGTGCCAAACCTCTTATGAGATAATTTCTGTGTCATTTTTAAAGTTCTTTGTTTACTATATTTCCAAAAGCAAACATGGGTTTGTTCTCTACATCATTAGTTTCTACCGTTATCCGAATTGATAGCAGTTTTGTTGTAACCCACACAATGATCTAAACCATTTCTTGAACTCCATTTACTTCCTCTGATCTGAACTGGATCTATCTAACCTTTATTACAACGTGATGCAATTCTACTCTAAATAAACTTTGTTTATGTCTACTGTTCCAAATCGAATATTTCATATATCCGGTCACAAATATAACACAGTAAATCTGCATCCAATAATCATCATTTCACATGAATATCCAACAACTTGAATGCTTAGTTGTGTAACTGACACACGTTAGGCAGACGCATTGTATGCATTCTCATCAAAATAGGTCCTCATGGTTCGTCTAACTTATCCCGAGTCAAGATTTAAAAAACAAACGCATTTCCATTAGAGATTGAGTGTTTAAGAAATGCTGGTGTCTTAACTGTTATACTGAGTTTAAAGAAAATGTGCTATTTTTTGTATAGCAATTTGCTAGTAAACGTACTGGTAATATAAATGTGCACTATTATTTAATCTAGCGTCTAAGAAAAATATTGTATGCGCACCTAATGAATATATGACTGTTCATTTCGTATTTTATTCCTAAGAATGTTAAGGACTACTGATTTGATATTGTTGTAAGGTATTCTTTAAATGTTAAAGACTATTCATTTCATATTGTTATAAAGTATTCTTTATATGTTAATGACTACTCATTTTATATTTTTGTAAAGTTTTCTTTATATGTTAAAGACTATTCATTTCATATTGTTTTATTCTTTGTATGTTAAAGAATATTCATTTCAGATTGTTATCAAGTATCCTTAATATGTTTAAGAAAATTCAATTCATATTGTTATAGAGTATCCTTAATATGTTAAAGACTATTCATTTCATATTCTTATCAAGTATTCTTTATATGTTAATGACTACTCATTTCATACTGTTGTAAAGTATCCTTAATATGTTAAAGACTGTTCGTTTCATATTGTTATCAAGTATCCTTAATATGTTAATGACTATTCATTTCATATTGTTATAAGTATCCTTAATATGTTAAAGACTATTCATTTCAGATTGTTATCAATTATTTTTTTATATGTTAATGACTACTCATTTCATATTGTTATAAAGTATTCTTAATATGTTTAAGACAACTCATTGTATTTCATAGTATAATAGGTTATTTTAAACAAGTTAAAGCCTATACATTTCATATTATGATAGGTTATTATGAACATGTAAATTGCACGTTGTGTATGTAAACAAATAGACTTTAATTAGGATAGTGAATTGATTACATTTCATATGAGACATGGGCAAAAGTGGTCAATGATTGATCTATGAACTTTGTAATAGTAGTCTTATTGCATGGTACTCCTTTGTTACCCTAAAACTGAGTCTTTCATCAAGTAACATTTAGCTTCTTAAGGTGTAAACAATAATAATAGCTTCTTAAACAGATTTTGTCAAATATCTTGAAATGTTAACAACTCATTATAGTAAGTATATCTAGGAGTTTTCGACTCCTTGTTTTTTTTTTTACATATCTAGTCACAGTGACCTATATTTCATGGGATTCATTTGCATTAGTCCGAATTTATTTTCCTTATAATTCATATTTTCAGTGTTTAAATGTTACCATTGGAAGCTTCGTAAAGTGGGGTGGGGGTCCTTTTAATATCTGATTCCAGTTGTGTTATCTTTGTTGTCGGTGAACCTTACAGCTGAACACTACATAATCTAAGTGATTATTATTTTAGTATGGAAAAAATACATAGTCAGTATTGTACATAATACAATGTTTCATAACTAGATGACTAACTCCTTTTTTACTATCTTGCTAATGAATATAACATTGAACCTTGCACCAGCAGTCATGTACATTTTCAGGTGAAGATCGGTCCTACCATGATGCTGAGGTTCGCATTACAATTCTGAATGGAGACAGCCGTCATTTTGTAACAAATCAAATGCCTATATCTAACCAACTAATAAACCAGTTTGATAAGCCTAATGGCATTTTAAAATGATTGATAGACTGCAGACTTTGTTTATCTTGGACATCATCAAACAATTATAGTTCCCAGAACAATTATTAACATTCAGCCACCATCGGTTCTGAAAATAAATTTCAGTTTTGTTACTTTACGAAGTGTTTCAAATTTTTAACACAACTTCATATGTTGACAAAGGTAATTGCTTATGTTGAAACAGGTAATTGCTTATGTTGAAAAAGTTAATTGTTTATGTTGAAACAGCTAATTGCTTATGTGGAAACAGCTTATTGCTTATGTTGAAACAGGTAATTGCTGTTTTAATTATTACCCTTTAATGGTGAATCTATTTGCGGCTTCTGACAATTTTTTTAAACACGATAATGAAAATTGTATTCTTGCATGATTAGTGCCTCAGCTGAGAAAATTCCAAGTCATTATTTCAGCCTACTGTTACAGTTGCTGTTATTATTATTGTAGTTGTTGTTATTATTATTGTAGTTGTTGTTCTCAGAAATAAGAAATAAGCATCATAGTTAAGTAACTACAAACGGAAAATAGATTAGACATATTTAAGTTACTTTTGCACATATATGTCATCATTCTCACTATGAATTAATCTCGAAGTTATTCGGTACAAAGAAAATCTTTCCCATATCAAAGTTTTAAACTATTAATTCAATGAAAGGAATTTAATTCTTGTTCACTCGAAAAGGACTGGAATAATTACAATCGCGGGTTATAAATGTATGTCAAAGGCGGGCCATGGCCCTGTACCTAACGCAATAGTCTGGTTCCAAGGCTACTTTCCCTAATAAAAGTTCTGATCCTAACACAAATACTCCTATCCAACATTTTCGGTAGATAGGAAAAGATTATTATATTTTCCCTACAGGTCGAAAAAGATTATCTTATTTACTTATGGCATCCATTGTTGCAAATAATTCACACACACCACACACACACACACACACACACACACACACACACACAAATTTCACATTTTTAAGAATCATCAACATCGTTGTTGGAACCATGCATATATACATGCATGCACACACATACATACGTGCGTACGTACATAAATTCATACAAACATACATACATACATTCATGCATGCATGCATACATACATACATACATACATACATACATACATACATACATACATACATACATACATACATACATACATACATACATACATACATACATTCATACATACATACATACATACATACATACATACATACATACATACATACATACATACATACATACATACATACATGCATACATACATTTCACATAACGAATCAACATCGCTATTTTAACCATACATACATATATACATGGATACACACACGCACATGTGTGTAAATGTAAAGAGAAATTGGTCATATACAGACGTTAAAGTTATAATTGAAATTAAAACAATATAAATACTAAGTGCCAGACTACACAAATTAAAAAAGTAGACATCAAGACTTAATAATGTTTACATTCTTATCTTTTGTCAGCTCTTTGTTCTTTTCTTATTTCGTTGTGTTTGTTTTTGTATTATTGTCATTGTTTATGTTTTATGTATGATCTATTATTGTAAGACACATAGAGCTTTTAAAGCTGAACATTAAGTGCGGTACTAAATCCACAATGCTAATATGATGCATTATTATAATTATTATTATTATTATTATTAAGCAAAATATTGTGATGTCGTGCTCTTTATGGCGTCATCTGAAAATCAGAATGGTAATGCGCCAATGAAATCAAAATTTTTGTGTCAAGTGAAACAAGAGACTATGAAAGAGTCAATTGATATATTGATAAAAGATAATAGTCAATTTAAATATTGATATAAGGCGATAGTCGATTGATATATTGATATCAGACAATAGTCATTTGTTATATTGACATAAGACAATAGGCAATTTACATATTGATGAGACAATAGTCAATTGTCATATTGATATCAGACAATAGTCAATTGATATATTGATATGAGACGATAGTCAATTGATATATTGATATAACACAGTAGTCAGTTGATATAATATAATATTCAAATGATATAAGACCATAGTGAAAGCGATATAAAACAATATTCAAGTGATGAAAGATATTATCGGTCTGGTTTCTACGACATAAAGGAAATGGTCATAGACAAGAATGTGGGGAATAATGACGAACACAATTTCTAAGCCAAATGCAAATCTGTAAAAGTCAATCACTCTTACCCTGTCTGGCATGATACACTCTATGATTTATCTACTTGATGCAACCAATTACGATTGTATTTTATATGTGTAATATGATGATCTCCAAAGTACTTATGAAGATTACACCTCATTAATGTCCATAACAAATCCTTGTCAGCTTTTCTCACTATGTTGATAATCCAAATCTTGTGATAATCAGACAAGAACACACGGTATTCACACAACTACTTCTTCTAACAATGTTTTGCCCAATTGACGAAATTTTAGTAAAATCCAAGGCTGTAGAACAGGTTAAAATGCATTAGTTTAAGTTCATTCGTAGTGCTGTTGGAGATTGTGTACAGAATAGAATGGCTCAAAAATTCGGTTTACTTTGGTAACAATACATTAAGTAAATGTGGCTATTTATCGAGGACATCACAACATGCAAATGCTCGTGAGTGTAAACAGGATTCGATGCCTATGCTGACTGAGGACTAAGATGCTTCCACAAAGAGAGCCAATATCTCCAAACAGTCTGCGTATCCCCTTGCTGCTAGTCAATTAATGTGGGCCTACAAAAGACAAGTGCGATTTTGTCGCGGCAGACATCATGAACTACCATACAACAATATACTCTTGTGTATGGTCAGCTTTACGGGTACACTCACACTTTCTCTTACGGAAAACTCTGATTGGGTCAGATAGTGTTCAGATATCATCATTGAACGTAGATGGAAAAAAAAAACCAAGTAATATCCTGGAGAGCATAATCACTCTTGTAGTCACAGATAAATAATAACATCGTCAATAGTGCAAGCAACAAGCAACGTTCTGATTATATGTGGTCAAAGCTTCCTTAACCATCACGCTGTGGTCGCCTCGTGGTTATTGCCGAAGTTTGTCGAAACCCCCGACCAAGATATCGACGTTTGAAACATTCCCGCCGCTGACTTAACGGCTGAGAGTATCATTTAGAGTGTGGAGTTACGGTACTAAACGCGATGGGCTACTATCGTTGTGGATTCAACACAAGATTATTAAAACCACAATTGCAAGTAATTGCGTCTGCCAATACATATACGATTTTAAGCCTTTCATACTCCATTTCAGATAAAGATACAAAAATGCACATAAACTTGATTTATCATCTTCAATGAATGTGTAGGAAAGAAAATACACAAACATGCGTTTGATTCAAGAATAAGTTACAATGACATCTTAATTTTAGCAGCAGAGAGGGTGAACAGACCACGTTTTCAAGCAAAAATAAGGCTTCCAGATCATGTTTTCGAGCAAAATATGGCCTATAGATAACGTTTTCGAACAAAATATCAGGTTTCCAACAAATCTCATTTAACCAAAAAAAAGTCTCCATTTTTGCAAAAACGGAGATTTTACGATTTTTTAATCAATTTTGCTCGCAACGATGTGGTCATCCACCCTCTCTGCTGCTACAAGTTAACAAAAAATAATAAATGATTTTAACCAAATATTTGATCCAGTCCTTAGGACGAAAATCATTTATGATTTCACAAACAGACTAATCGCTAACACCTCTTCTTGTAAATCAATCAGATTATTTGACTGGTCGGTGAGTTTGAAATTAATTCTGGTTAATGAAATATTATGGCATCGCATGTAGACAGGATTAATTGGGTTTTCAATTATTAAAAATCCTGGAGGGGCTATTGGTGCAAATGAGTATAGAATATATCCTTGCTGAGCTTGATTTGATCGTTCGAGATTAATTTGATAGCTTCCTTCGATAACATCGCATACTAAATTGAGCGCAATCACTGAGGATATATTCACGTTGAACGGAGCGATATGCCTGCCGCCTCCGTCTGGGTCATTATTATGTTTGAGGATAGTTGTTTGTTGTTCTGTTAATTTCTTCCATGCGTCATGGATTTTTTGGAAACCTTCATCGATGGCATCATTGAGAGATTTTTGTAGTTCTGAGATATTATATCCTGGTAGTTTAAACTCACGAATATCTTCTACGCGTATATTACCTTTCATCGCAAACTCGGTTCTCGTTTTAGGATTGTCGTCACCTAATATCTCTTGAATAATTAGCAAATGAAATATTTTCATGTCGAGGATGATTTTGTTACATGTTTCTACGACGCTGATAAATTCATCTCGGGTGAGAGTACCGGATTTAAGAGATATTAACAACAGCAAAATATCGTTATTGAACGCTGTGAAATTTTCAGTAATTTTGTCCTATCGGGGTACGAATTTGACAGCGTTATTTTCTACTATTCCATTGAAAAGATCCCACTTATTGTACTCTTTATAACTCTTTATTGGATTATTGGGTCTTATCACGTCGGTGATATAATCAGATTTTTTAGGTTCGGGTGATACAACAACGGTTTCCTGAGGTGGGTTTTCAGGCCATCCTAGTACGGTTCTTATCGAGCTGTTATAGATATCTACGACGTATCCTTCTGTGCTTATTTCAATTGCGGATGATAGTGTCGGTTCATGAACCGTTATAGCGATTTTTGATTCTTTTCCAGTAATCGATTTTATTCTACGCGCGAATTCATTATTGATTTGTTCGATTTGGTATGATCCGGTTGGTATGGAAACAACATTCCAGTCTGGGGTTCCGTCGGGTTTATTCTTATTTGCAAACACTAAAGAATTATTGGGTTGTTGACCACCAAATGATTTTGATCTGATATTAGGCCAACTGTGATACACTCGTAATTTTGCTAGCGCTATCTCCTTCACGGGGACTGGGCTAGGGAAATTCACACTAAACTCGGGTTCCGTTGATGTTATTGATATCATGCTTGTTTGTACTGGGTTCGTGTTCTCCACTACTCGTTGAAATAATTCCATCGGTGTCGTCATTGTTATTATACTCATGTTGTCGCTCTAATTTTGACACCGCGGAATCATAAATACTGACCATCACTGAGAACTCACAATTTGGTATGGTTGAGGTTATTGAGATCATTCTGGTTTTCGGGTTCGTGTTTTCTAATTCCATCGGTGTTGTCATTGTTATTATATTCATGTTGTCGCTCTAATTTCGATATCGCGGAATCAAAAATACTGACCATCGCTGAGAATTCACTATCTGATATAATCGTATTATCGAGTGACGATGATATCATCAATGATAACTGCGAATATGCGGTTGATGCAATATGAAATTGAATTAAGTAATTCTGCAGTTTACTCTGGCTGCATGATGATATCTTTTTTGCTATCCCGGTTGATATACCCCCGATTGTAGCCACCGCAGAAATGCAAATTGGAACTACGACCGGGGCAATCATTGTAACTGATGCAAGTATTATTCCGGCGCCAGCGAGAACGCTTGACACCGAGTACACAATAACATCAATTGCGGTGATTCTTCGTCGGTATTTTTTTATTTTTATTTGATACTCCTCAGTGAGGGTTTTGAGTCTATTCTGAAATTCTCTGACCTGATCATAGCGACATTGCGTTGATGAAATCATTTTTATTTTAAAAAAGCTAGCGTTTTCAATTGTGAAATCCGAACGATTTTCCTTTCAATTTAGTTATTTACTTAAATCCGCTACGAATTCCACATACCAGGTTGCTGAAACCTTAATCAAATTTTTATCAGTAGCTGTTATAGTGAACTTTTCAGTTGTATCCTTGTCGATGATCGTTGAAATCGTATTATTAACCCCGGATGAACTCGACGATGATATATTAAATTGAGTTAATGGTGTTACTAGCGTTAATCGATAAATACCCTTAACGGTTGCAGTGATATCTAATTTGTTGTTTGAAGGTGTCCACGCAAATGATCCGTGTTGGATTGTGTATACCACGTTGTTGGTTTTCTCATGAGGAATTTTTGTTTTTTCAATGATTGTTATCATCCTCGAAAAATCACCTTTGACGGCTTCGATGAAGTTTTTCGTCTCATCGATTGATTTTTTAATATCCGGGAGTTTTATTTCAATTTTATCTAACGGGGTTCCAATAAATTTATCAATGATATTTCTACGAAATGATGTTAATTGTTTTCCGTGTTCTTCAATTTTAGATTGAAGTGTTGCTAGTTCTAACAGAGAATTATCCAACTCATTGTCATGGGTAGCAATCTTATCAGTGATCGTCGAAACGAGTACACCCGGTTTGAGTTTACCCTGATCGGAAAATAGCGTGATAGTATCCTCGATTGCGTTTTGTTGTTTAACCTTAATATCATCCAGAGAAATATTACTGGTTTTCAATTTACCCTGATCGGAAAATAGCGCGATAGTATCCTCGATTGCGTTTTGTTGTTTAACCAAAATATCATCCAATGACACATCACTGGATTTCAATTTACCCTGATCGGAAAATAGTGCGATAGTATTTTCGATTGCGTTTTGTTGTTTAACCAAAATATCATTCAATGACACATCACTGGATTTCAATTTACCCTGATCGGAAAATAGTGCGATAGTATTTTCGATTGCGTTTTGTTGTTTAACCAAAATATCATCCAATGACACATCACTGGATTTCAATTTCCCCTGTTTGTCCTGAAATACAACTATTGCGTTCTGGTCAACACTTGTTAAATTTAACGTCTCAGCGATTTCATCTTCAATTATTTTTTTTATATTCTTGATAGAATCAGGTGGTGCAGTGCCATCGGGTTTGGGTTTCAAAGATCTCCCCCAAATATCAATCATGTTATTGTAAAACTCTTTCTCTCTCTAAAATCGTTTCGATTTCCAGCGATTACTAGTGTATTCATTAACTACAACATGTGGTGGTTTTCCGCTTGGGTTACTCAAGGAGTTAGAAATAGCGTCAAGGACATTTAATACTTCGCTGCCGCATATTGGTGGGTCAATCATTTGTTGTGTTGGTAGCGTAGAATACCAAGTCTTCATTGGAAGGTTTTTTATATAACGCATAAACTCTTTTGGTGGGGCTAATCAATATGAATCAAAATAGACAATCCCACGTGGATCAATAGCGTATGCAACCCAGTGAGTTCCGGGTCCGGTGCTGTTATCTAAATTATTGATTCCGGTTTCAACGCTGTTTGGTTGATGTGGTAATTGATCTTTCATAAAGACACCTCTGAAGTTTTTAATCGCGAGTTTTTTAGCAGCATCGAGTAAATCAAAATTGGACATGGGAACCATCAAAGATTTGGGAACCATAGGTTCCTGAATTAATAAATCGTTCCTGGTAGTCTTAGACCCTTTCCGCTGTACCACGAATACGGGGTTCCTGGTAGTCTTAGACCCTTTCCGCTGTACCACGAATACGGGGTTCCTGGAAGTCTTAGACCCTTTCCCTTTTTTTTATATCCTTTCCCAGTTGCTTTCTTTAGTGCCATTCCTGCTGCAGTACCAACGGCTCCTAACGCTGCCGCTTTAGCCACCGCTGGGGCTGCTGCTGCAATCAATGCTGGAATCGCAGCTAACAACGGAAATATACCGCCTGTTTTAATCATATTTTTGATAGCAGCCGCATAGAGAGTAATCTAAACACCATTTTTTGCTACAAGTGCATCATTGAAATGTTTCACCTGAGGAGTTGTCAGCGATAGTTTATTTGCACCACCAGTCATTTGGTTGGGTTTCAACGTGATTGTGGTTCCACATTTTTTAGCTGATTCCGATTGCAATTTTTTTAATTGACCGGGAGTTAACGCAACACTAATAACACTATATGACATTATACATAATTGATTGATTCTAATTCAATGAAAAATCGAGAAAATCAATCAAAGATTTTCCACTGGTGCATCTACCACTCTCATTCTTCCACCAACACCTTCAAGTAGCATTGATTTATCACTGAGAATGACAGCAACCGCTCTATAATCAGCAATAGCACCACGAGTCACATTAGCTCTAAAATGTATATCAACAACAGATTGTCTCATCAAATCGAGATGTTCCAGTGAGAAGTAATAGATTGTATACAGATTTTTAAAATCATATTGTGATATTTGCAAACCAGTATCCACAATTTGATCGCGTGCCATAAATGACAACAGATGATGATAAACTCGTGCAATATGATTTTCTGTGTAATTAAGTTGTATATCCTCGGATGGTTCCTGCTGGCCGTTTATTCTCAGTGAGACGTCTTTCACACCTAATTGATCAAATATCATATGGCTTCGTTCTTGATTACCAACTCGCGCAGTATTCTGTAACGCAATAAATATATGACGAGGCGCAGCAACACCTTGTTTTGATGCTAGATTCCAAGTGAATAACCCGTTGATATTTGATTGTTTAACATCTGTACTCACGGTTAGCCAACTCAACAACGACTTTCCTCCTTGGTCCATAAATGATAGTAATCGTCCTTCTGCGGTGATTGCTGGAGTCAACACTGGCATCCACAATGATATTTTTGTTAAATTGACTTTACCGGCATCATCATTGGGGGCTGCATTGTCTGCTGGAATCCTCCAGATTGCGTCACTATCATCACTCTTTCGTACAAGCGATACTGTATGCTTCGCCCCGTAGATAACTTTTCTGACGTTTCTACAGAATCCAAATATGTGATGCAGTGGAATCGCGCATGAAAATGATTTACGCCGCCCTTCCAACATTGCGTTTCGTGTTGCAACTCCTAGATTGAAATTATCATCTTTGTTTATAATCATATTCTCGACATCAGCATCACTATTATCACGTTTTTTTGGTCGTCTTACAACAAATTGATTTCCTCCAGCGTTATTTGTAACATCTTTTGCAAACATCATAGAGGGTCCTGCTGATCTTGTATAATCATCGGAATATCTCGCTAACCCGATTATTGTTGTAGCCACATCAACATCGCGATCTATCGCCTCAATTTCTTTTCCATCAATGAGATATTTTGCACTCTCAAATAACGCCATGGTACCATTATTGACAAACCCGACTTGAGTACCAGCTGGATACGGTGCTGGTACAGCAGGAGTATCAGCAGCTGTTACAATTTCTCCTTCTACTTCAATAAACGCTTCACAGGGCAAAAAGTATTTACTGGTATCATGGACTTGAAGATCAATTCTTGCTCGACTATTTGAGTCTATGGCATGATAGGCGTAATATTGATAATCGCGAACAGAATCATCCTTGCCAACTGGGGCGTCTATATCAAACGCTGGATCAGGTGACTGTTTGAACATTTTATTCTATTTATCAGAGTCTAAATCGCGATTTTCCATTTTCATCGTCGTAGTTTTTTAAAGCCACTTCCTGCTATCATATTTGGGTCGGGGGTTAAAGCCATCGACGCTAATTTTTCGTCTACTGCGTTATTTATAATTCTACTAACACTTGCAGGCATTTCCGCCGAAGATGGCAATGGTACCGGTTTCTTTTTTCGTCTCACTAATGATGTTATTTTATTCTTCGCAGTTGAAAACGCTTTTCCAGCAAAATCTCCAACAGCACTAATACCCTTATCACGAAAAACATCAATTGCTTTCATTCCTAATTGTTTAGCCAACGGCATCACTTTTGGAGCCATTCTCGCAAATAACCCTGCAATGGTATTGCCTAAACCATCTCCGTAGTATGCTCTATAAACCGGAAACCGTGAATTAACTACGTAGACGGGGGTTGGTTTATCATGATTGTAGTGTATGATCATTATTTGAAATCAGAAACAATTTTTCAATTGACTTTTCAATTCAGTCACTATGATACCCACTTTCCACTAACTCGCCAATGAAATCTCGATATGTGCTGATATCCATGATACCACCCTGAAATAATCGTCTACAGATATCAGCTGCTTCATTAATTATTTCCGGTGAGTTATTTCCGGCTCGTTTTCCTCCAATGAGAACTTCTAATCGTGATATATCACCGAGAACACTACCAGGACATGTCATGGTAGAGTCATAGACTCCAGCGTTGAAATCCTTTGGATTTTCAATCGAATATCCTTTTCCGCTTGTTTCCTCAGTTGTACCAGTTGCGCCCTCACTATCATCAAGTAATTGCCTTTGTCGGCCTCGACTTTGTTTTTCTCGTTCTTGTTGTTTTTGTATACCATAACTATCAACTCCTAATTTAAAAGACCTATACTCAATTGTATCCTTTTTCAAATTACCAGTAATCACCTTATTCGTTTTATACAACCAATTAACCCATTCATCTCGGCTTACTCTACTGTTTTTATACTCATCTTTTAAAAAATCCTTTCTAGAATCAAAGCTTTTGGCGGCAAAATCACCAAAAGTCGAATAATCGTTGATTTTTATTAATTTAGGTTTTTTGATTTTTGTTATAGCTTCTTCGGTAAGTTTGTCTATAAAGGGAACACCTCTTGGGGTGACGACATCAACAGGTTGTGGTTCAGGTGTGGAAACTCTTTGAGTTTCAGGCGCAAAATCATCAATATCAGCTAATCCTTCATAATCGCGCTGAGATTTTATATCACTGGATAACTGTTGTATCCCTGCGCGTGTTTGTCCGGTCTCTGCTGCTATCTTTTCAAGCGTATCAATCAGCGGCGCCTTCTTTACTCGTTCTCGCTCAGGAATATCTCCGTATATCGCTGCTTCAGTTAACTTTTTCACATCTTTGGTCGCACTTGTTATCGGAGTAAACAGTTGTTCACTTGACACAGAAAAGTCAGTCTGCGCTTGTTGTTGTTGTTGCAGTTTATTCCGTACAGAGTCACGAATTGGTACAAATCTCCTGATTGGATCCAGTCGTTCACGAGCCAATCGGGTTGTTAATGCTTCATTGACCATTATTTGAAATCAGAAACAATTTTTCAATTGCAAAACAATTTTTCAATCCCGACCTAACACCATCGGATGGTCATGGAAGTGTTTTAACAGCTATATCATTGATGGGGAAAGTGTGGAAATCCTTATAAAAATAAATAATATCACACTTTCCCCACTTTTCCATTGATCAATCCGAACCAGCCATCAATTTTTTATTCACTGTTTTCAACAGTTTTAATCAAAAAATGCTAAAAAAAAAATTAAAATCTCTATGAGGGACGGTCACAATCAAATAATGATAAATGGTTGGTCAATCAAAATTGTTCATTTTCTTGAATTAACGCCCGTAGGTTTCTAACTTTAGAATTAACCTCCTTTTTCAATTCGTATTCGTACCCCAATTCTTTTCGTATTCGTTCTACGATGGTATACAACGGAGCGAATACACTTCCGTCACTGGAAAATGCGAGAGAGTCCCGAATAGAATTCTGAATTCTCTTGATGAGCGCATACTTCTTTGGTAGCATATACTTGTTAGTGCTAACTCCGTATTCTATATCCTGAAAATCAGACATGATTTGATCAGGATTTAACCCATCTGATAGTTCAATATCCCAACTTTTCAATTTTGAAATCTCGGATATGATGCTATTCATGTTTTCAGAATTCATTATTCTATAATAATGATATATTTCTAAATGAAAAATATGACGCATTAGACATAACTAAATCGAATTTTCTGTCCTGTCTTTTTAGAAATAGCCGATCGACAAATCCCCTCTGCAACTTTTCGTACTGAGGGTGGACAAATATCGAAATACTTGCCGGCTTCATTCATTGATTGAAATATTTTTTCTTTGTTAGTTGTTGTATTCAAAGATTTTACTGGTCTCGCTTTTTTTGAACAAGTCCCAGTCTTCCCTCTTTTCAAATTCTCACTTTGTGTGATAGCCTGCAGATTTGATAAAGAATTGATTTTCGGATTAGAATCGATATGATCAATAACAAAATCATCATCGATCAATCCATTGAAACATTCATACACGAAACGATGATTGAGATATCTCTTCTCCCCGCCAACAGTGAACACCAAGTACCCTTGATTATTCACAGAACCAACTGGTTTCTTCAGTCTGCGGTTTCTTACAACACCATCACTGGATGCTTCATAATTTGTGATCACAGGGTGTTGTCTGAATTCTTGGTTCATTCGTATACATAATACTATTGTTTGTCTAATTCATTGTTTGGTTTAATGATAAATCTTTCGATGTAGTCTTGAGGAGTTCTTATGATTTTATCCTTGATACTGACTTTGTCAGCGTCAAGAATACTGACTTTGTCAGCGTCAGGGACTTTGTCAGCGTCAGGGTCAAAATTTCTGATTGATTGTCCATTTTTTATTCTTTTATCATAATAACGCTTCAACTCCCTGTATCGCTTACCACCGCAATTTAGACACAACTGAGATTTTCCCCTGACCCCATCTCCACATAGAATACAAGGTAACGGACCAAGGCTACCACGACAATAGCTTTGCATATGATACCCACAGAACTCATTTCTGCATGATTTGTTACACGGGGTTATTGATCCAATCATAAGCCACTTACAGTGATTCATTATATAAAAATCTTTCATTTAAATGCTTGTTTTAATTATAGCATGAGGGAATTAAGGAGAACGCCTTCAAAAAATGCTGATAAGGAGTTTAAGAGATTATTAAAAATCAATCCTAGATTTAATCTCGATAGACCCAAAAAACGTCCAATAGACGGAAACATGAAAGAGTTTAAGAGATTATTAAAAATCAATCCTAGATTTAATCTCGATAAACCCAAAAAACATAACAAACGTCCAAGAGACGGAAACATGAAAGAGTTTAAGAGATTATTAAAAATTAGTCCTAAATTTAATATCGATAGACCCAAAAAACGTAACAAAATTAATCTCAAACGTCCAAGAGACGGAAACATGAAAGAGTTTAAGAGATTATTAAAAATTAGTCCTAAATTTAATCTCGATAAACCAAAAAAAACGTAACAAAATTAGTCCTAAATTTAATCTCGATAGACCCAAAAAACGTCCAAGAGACGGAAACATGAAAGAGTTTAAGAGATTATTAAAAATTAGTCCTAAATTTAATCTCGATAAACCATAAAAAACGTCCAAGAGATTACCCTGGAAAGATGCTCAATTCAATCTCGATATAGTTTCTAATACACCAAAGAATACAATTCTTGATAAAGCTATGATTAGTAAAATCAGAGACTGTTTTAATGAATTCAAGCGTGATGGAGCATCTTATTGTTGGTCAACATTTCGAATTGATGGTGTTGTTGATGCTACCATGAGTCATGAAAAAGCAGCAGTGATAATTTCACGTGTTGGGGAAAAACGGCATTTTTTCCGAATCAAATTCATTATCGAAGTCGATGGTAAATGGATTATTAGGGATAAATTTGAACCAATCCTCAAGAATAAAAAAGCTGTCATTGTGAGTAGAGATTCCAAACCAGGAATTCTAACCGGAATCGATAAGCCATACTACGAAAGATCTTATCCCGTAACAGCAATGGTTTATGGGATATATCCGTTAAATGATAAACCCGATATCGCAAAACTAGCTCCTATGAAATATTCTAGTTCACTGAATTGTGTAGCAGAACGAATAATAGAACACTTCACAAATGCATCCCGAGGAAATAAACTAACTGATCTGCGACGTAGGAAAATAACCGAGTGGGAACTGACAGTGAAACAGCATGGTGCAAAGATTTCTGATATAGCTAAATTAGAAGCATCATTAAAATTCCCAATATCAGTAACAACAATAACCGGAGAAGTATTATACGAACCGAAATATCAATCGCGAGGAACCCCAATACAGATTACTGATCATAACAAACACGCGTGGACACCTGCGGTAACAATATTTCCACGAGAACGAACCGTGAAATATATCCCTAAGGAGTTCGTCGGGGATGTTTTCTATGAAAAGAAATTATTCGATGCTATTAACGCGTTGTGTAAAGATGATCCTGTGTCAGTGTGGTTACTTAGAAGTGATGAAGAATTTGATCAATTTGTAAAACCAAATGGTGAATTATATCGCGTTGAAGAATTAGATAACAGAATGAGAAAAATCGCTAGTGATTTTTCACCGGAGAATTCCCATGAAAAACTACTCACGGATAGTTTTACTATTCCATCAGTGGTAGCTCACTTCGCAAGAGAAAAAAACTCATGGCGTCCAACACGAAGTGATTTTCTCGAGGATGTTAAATTTAGTTGCGTCAAATTTGGTCATGGAGGACTGTGGAATACGAAATACTCACGTGATGGTATGATTTCAATTGATATAGCCGCGTGTTATCCCGGAAGTTTTCTCGGATATGGGGAATGCGTTGAGTACTTCAAACGATTTGGACACCCACGCATGAAATGACTCGTGTTGCGATTAATGGACCATTGCCTGATTTTGATTTAACCGGATTCGCTCGTGTGATATCATTCGAATTAGCTACAGGGTTACATCCGTGTAGTTATGTTTGGCTCGGTAGACACCTATCTGAAAAACACTGGATGCCAATAGTGCTATTGAGATATATGATTGATTGTGGTATGCTAATATCGTTGATTGTTTCCGAGGCTATTATATGCTATCGAGCTCAGAAAAAAGTTTGGCTACCACAACCCGATCTAAATAGAATAATCAACGAACTACGAAAACAGTTTCCAGATTTCAGTGAAGAAGAAATCATAAATTGGTCTAAGAAGTTATTTGAAATTAAAAAAGAACAAGCAAAAGATCTCGGAAGAAGAATAATCGGTAAATTTACCCAGGGTGGACGATACGACAACGCGAAATACTCTTCGCGGTTGATCATAGATGTCGCTGAATACGATTTTATTGTAGCGGATTTAATGAAACAGGGAAAACTTGTATCCCGTAAGGATGCTTTTCTATCCAATGGTGAGAAATTAGGTACGGTTGTTACCTACTGTGATGGATATAATTCCCAGTACACACATTTGAGAAGTTCAATGTTAGCCTATGCTTCTATTAATCTATTTTCGATGATAAATAGATTTCCTAATACCGCGGTTAGAGTGGCCACTGAGTCGATGTATATACACAATAAGTACAAATCAGCTGTAGCGGCATTCACAGATCCCGAAGAAAATTGGTGGCGTTGGCGATTTAAAAAGGAGATGCTACATGAGTATTGTGAATCCGCAGACGTTGCCATGGATGATAAATATCTTTCATATAACCGTATTGAAATTCAATCAGAACTTTCTAATGCACCACCGGTATCTGATCCAGTATGTAGATATAAGACAGTTTATTTAAACGGTTGTGGTGGGTCAGGAAAGACAACTCGTGCAATTGAATTATTTCGTCGTGGAAACGCTAGCGTTTCTAACATGATTGTACTAACACCGACTCACAGACTCGCCAGAGAGATGATACAGCGAGGGGTAAATGCTTGCACTTACCATAGTTTCTTTCGATGGAAGGGTGACAAATGGACTCCTGAGCGTATGGGTGATAAATTCATTCCTGAAATCTTAATTTGGGATGAAATATGCACAGTGTCATTAGATGTATTAAAAACATTTATTGAGTGGTTGTTAAACAAAAACACAAAAGTCGTCATGTGCGGTGATCACGGCCAACCACCACCATTTGTCGGTGCATCTCCACATGAATGGCTAAAGGGTTTTGTAGACTACTATGAAGAAATTACCACTGATTATAGATCACTTGATGAACGATTACGAGAATTTAAGAAACTAATTAGATTACAACCGGATAGAATCCAATGCAAAATAGCGCGTGAAGTGATTTCAGAAACTCCAATGAATGATTTCTGGGAAACATGGAGACCAAATGATTTGATAATTGCAAGTAGAAAAATAGTCAGGGATACACTTCAGATGAAGTTATTTGAATTGCATAAAGAAAAATTTGCAACGCTTCCAGTACCCCTTTGTTATAGGCCATCGGATACACGAAAACAGAATATTGAAGTTGATATTCCAGGACAGAGTGAAAAACAAATTCTCGTATTAAATGATATTGTGCTGGTTGATATCAATGTCGTTGAAGATGCATTGCGTGCTAATAAATCCCCGTGGACGCTAGGATACGCAGCAACAATACACTCTTCACAGGGATTGACTATATCGAATACAATTGTTTGGATGGTGGATAATCACATCGAATGGTCGAATTTAGTCTATCTCGAAGTATCCAGAGTACAAAACATAAATCAACTTTGAAGAGTTGTCCTCGATGATGAAATCATTGGTGATGATAATGACACAACAATAAGTGATATTGATGTTAGCATCATTAATAAAAAAATCTCCGGTTACAAACAACAGGACAAAAAAAAACAACGAGAATTTGATATTGATGCTAAATTAATAATTACGCTGAAACAACAACAGAATAATCACTGCGCGAGTTGCAATTGTATATTGCATTGGCAGTATTCGGATAAGGATCCTCGCCAATTCACCGTAGACAGAAAAAAATAACAATCTCGGTCATGTCAGAAATAATGTGATGTTGACTTGTCTTGAGTGCAATAGACGCAACGGTGCTGGTTAAGACAATGCGGTGGCAATTGAGTATCCTCGGGAATCACTTGTAGTTGTTGTCGAGTAAAACCCCGCTGAGGGGCAGTTGAATCCAGTTTATAGGCTGGAGGTCTACCAGTTGATCGTGTTATACTAGATATCTTATGCGTAGTGACGCTCCAAATAGGATCAGTAGCTATTTTTCTACCCCCTTCAAGCTCTCCTGGTTCGTATAAGTACCTCACAATGACATTACTACCAAGAATTGGTTCTTTGAAATCTTTTTGTGGTTGTACGGGTATTGACTTCTTTTTAATCGCATTGATAGGTTTCAATTTGATTGTTCTAGTAATCTCGTTATTCAGTGCAGTAATCACAGATGGTAATCTTTTAACCCATTCACGGGATCTTTTTTCTTGGATGAATTCTTTTGCGTATTGATATCCAAATAACCGCTCAGCAATCGTCCGATTAAATCGTTCTACAATGGCCTGATGGCGATATAGCGCAGTATGCCTTCGTCGTATGGTGACATTATGATGTTTCATTGTAGATAACACTGCACCCTGAAATTCCTTGCCAGGATCAACCTGCAATAGATTTGGCCAGTGCAGAGTACCTCGTCAATAAATCCTTTCAAATGCAGAAGCGACTTCAGTGGCTGATTTTGTTTTTAACGGTTCTGCTTCTTTGTATCGACTTGCAATATCAACTACGGTTAAAGCGTATTTGTAACCACGATCATGTGGCAGAAATAATATATCAGCCTGATGAACTTCATTAGGAGCGGTCACATCAAAATGCGAGAATTGAATTTGTTTAGGCGGTGGTAGATAAATTTGCCATAGTGCCTGTTTGGATAACCAATTAGCCACAGTGGTTTTTTTCACTTTTGCAGCGCTAGCGAGTTTATGGACTGCTGATTTACCCCTCCAGTATCCTCTTGGGGAATAATAAATTGATTCCATATTATTAATTACCAGCACCTAACATCAATTTACTTCTCATAGCCGATTTTATCAAAAATGAAGACAATTTTTCTTTGAAGGATTTATCAGGAATAGCATTTAACGCATGAATTAATTTCACATCCGCGAGATGCCTGTGTTGCAGATTGCTGCTTTTATAAGCAACATCATGAAGGTGACAGGCCTTATCAATGGCGTTTATTGGTTCTTCACCGAGTCGGGACTGATTTTGATCATTGAGTCTGATATCAAGTCTGGTTCCCGGTCCACAGTAGCTATATCCTGGAAGGTGCTTTTCTCCGGGGTACTTTGCCCATGGGGTTCCAGGGAGCTTTGCCAATTTGGCTGCGATATCACCTGCTCGTTTTTTTTAAAACATCTCCGAATTGTAAAATCTTTGATTTTGTAGAAACAAATCTAAATTTTTTTGTACCACATGTTGCACATCTACCAGTAAGTGCTGATCTGTTATTTTTAGTTGTAACCGTCGTCACATCATTTGTACTAGTACGCGTTTTACACTTCACACAATATAGATCCATAATTTATGTATAGAAATTTAGATATAATTGATTTTTCAGCGACTAAAACAAGAGAACCAATTAAGCATCATGCAGCGCTACCAAACTCTCCGGATGATTATAATCGGGCCATCTGGATCCGGTAAAACGCAATTGTTACTCAATTTAATAATGAGATGGATGAATAATAATGAGATGGATTTAATTAAATTTAATTATTTAATTAATTTAATTAAATTTAATTATTTAAATTAATTTAATTTTAATAATTTTATTAAAATTTTAATTTTAAATTATTAATTTTAATTTAATAATTTTAATTATTTTAATTAATTAATTAAATTTAATTATTTAATTAATTTAATTAATTAAATTTAATAATGAGATGGATGAAGTGGTATAAGTTGTATTTAATTGCCCCTAGCGTAGATGATCAACGATGTTATGAAGTGTTAAAGGATTTTAACGAGAATGCATCAGAAATTAAGGGTGAGAACGCCATTGATTTTATAACCGATATCGATGAAGCACCGAGTATTGATGATATTGATGGAGATATTAACAATTTAGTCGTATACGACGATATAATGTTGGATAAACAAAAAAATCCTGCTAGAATATTTTCCCGTGGGCGTCACAAAAACACTGACGTGATATATGTCACTCAACGCTACACTCAGGTTCCAAAAGTCATCAGAGATAACTGCAATATTCTTTCTGTATTCAACGGAGTTGATGCTCATACTCTTATAAATATTTTTTCAGACATGGTGTTCTGATATGGACTTCAATCAATTTCGAGATTTCTTTAGTCATGCTCAGTCGACTCCGCACGGATTCGCAACAATAAATTTGCATGATCCTCGGACACGATATCGTATCGGACTTGATCAAATATTCGGTTGAAATCGTAAAAGAATTATTAACCCAGAACTGAAAACTTTAGCAGCAGAGAGGGTGGATGACCACATCGTTGCGAGCAAAATTGATTAAAAAATCGTAAAATCTCCGTTTTTGCAAAAATGGAGACTTTTTTTTTGGTTAAATGAGATTTGTTGGAAACCTGATATTTTGTTCGAAAACGTTATCTATAGGCCATATTTTGCTCGAAAACATGATCTGGAAGCCTTATTTTTGCTTGAAAACGTGGTCTGTTCACCCTCTCTGCTGCTATTTTGTCTGATAAGGAATATCGCAGGTACCATTTGTAATGATCAGTCATGTTGTCATTGAATTAATTGATCTGAAAAAGTTATCATCGTCTAAAACTATCTCTGAAGCCAGGGAGGGGTCTTTGTATACAGCATTAAAAGGTGTCCCTACTTTCTTCCGAAAATTGTTTTATCCTTAAGACCTTAACGTTCAGAGAGAGAGAGAGAGGGAGGAGGGAGGGGGAGGAGATGCTAGTTTACTGTACATGACATACCTTTGAAAAGTAGATTTAAAGTGCGTTATTCGGTCTCATTAGATTTTCTGCTCATTAGCAAAATCAAACAAAGGAAAAGGAGGCAGATAGCAATGTGCATCCATGTCAAAATTATTTAAAATTGTGCAATCATATGTTTCAAGCGGTGTGATAGAAACATACTCTTTTTCAATGGGGATCCTTTCTTGTCTATATTACCTTGGTGCAGTTAACAATGTTCCAAATTTAAGGCAGTCAGAAAATAAAGTCTTTTCACTCCATTAACTTGTTTGTCTTATATAGTTCTATCTCTGAAAAGATATAAGCAAACCAACACATTTAAAGAAATTGCAAAACTGTTTGTAAAATAATAAATAGCCGATCTTCTTCCTGTATAAAGACAATCCATTTTAGAATTGTCTATCCAAATACCACCAAGCATATTTCCCGACGACAAATTTGCTTGCAGCCATATCAAAGAATATTCCTTAAAACAAGGGGAACAATCTTTATCAAGAGTGCCCTCGACACGACATGTTGAATTACTTCCCGTATATTGCGATAGGTTTTGAAGGTATCACGGTACCAATTGTTTCTCTATAGACCTCTATTCTAATATTTGGAGAGATAAATATATTTTCTATCCTAATTTAGCGTGCATCTCACAAGCTGTTATAGAGAACAATGTTAGATTGTCAATTTGACGATGACAAAACCAGGTTCTCCATTGCATTTAAGAGAGATAACTGCTGGAACTAGACAGGGGTATGAGTTATCAAGTCACAAAATACATATTTTAAGTCATGTGTATTACATTTTCAAAAAATCATAAAATATACAAAATTTGATCCATTTAGGAATTAGCATAAATTCACATGTTGCCAAGAGGATAAACCTTTTTTTAAAGCCTAACAGAAAGCACAACTCTTACATAATCCACCAATCATAGCTAATGTTGTTGTTTTACTGATTACAATGTTCCCTACACCTTAAGCTCCACCCACATGGACTTGCACAATTGGTACCGTTATACCTATAGCAAACCTTGATTTTTCCAATAATCTGTGAAATAGTTTGGAATTATATAACTAACACATGTACTTAGTCTCACTTGTCAAAAACAATTGTATGAATCACTAAGCTATGTCCTATATGATTGTGTATAGAAATGTTATTGAGCTGTTTGAACTCTTGTTTTCATACATTTGCTTCACTATCAAAATCATCTATTGAAATAAAATGAATTCTTTCAACTATGAGTTGTGTTTTATTCATATTAGCACTTATCGAACTTCACTTTGGTGATATGGGAGAAATCACATTATCTCATATTGTTTAATAGTAAGTTCAAAGGTCAATGCACTAGTTAGCATGTACCGTTTCTACTCTTAAAGAGACATTTTGATCTAAAATAAAGGACATATTTGTGTCATTTACACAGAAAGTAACAACGGGGACAGGTGGACATGGCCCAATCTAATTATCAAGTATTAGCTTTGAACACTTTACACTGACAGCATATGCAAGAGGTACTAACCTCCAGTCCTCAGACAATGGTCAAGCTACCCAGTCAGCAGCAGAGAGGGTGAGCCGAACAACATTTTTAGACAAGTTTTCACTGAAATCACGATTAAAAACAATGAAACCAATGACATCAGGTCCAAAATGTGTGTGTGAATCTGATATCGTTTCATGGATTAGGTCCCAAAAAAAAAATATGAAAAAATCAATGAAATTAATGAAATCCTCCATCGATTTTTTGGGAAAAAGGGATTACAACGTCGTTGTCACTCACTAGAACTTTCAGTTGGGGTTAACCGAATATTTGATCCAGTCCGATACGATATCGTGTTTCAGACCTTGTCTGGGGGGACGAAAATCACCACGATTTCACAAATAGACTAATTTGTAAAACCTCCTCTTGTAAATCAATCAGATTATTAGACTGGTCAGTGAGTTTGAAATTAATTCTGGTTAATGAATTATTATGACATCGCATATAGACTGGATTCACCGGGGACTCAATTATTAAAAACCCTGGAGGAGCTGTTGGTGCAAATAAATAAAGAATATATCCCTGCTGAGCTTGATTTGATCGTTCTAAATTTATTTGATAGCTTCCTTCGATCACATCACATACTAAATTGAGCGCAATCACCGTTGAAATATTCACATTGAACGGAGCAATATGCCTGCCACCACCGTCTGAGTCATTATTATGTTTGAGGATAGTTGTTTGTGGTTGTGATGGTGTTTTTTTCCACGTATCATGGATTTTTTTGAAACCTTCATCGAAGGCATCATCGAGAGATTTTTGTAGTTCTAAGAGATTATATCCTGGTAGTTTGAATGTTGGAATATCTCCTATGCGGATCTTATAGTCTATTGCAAATAAATCTCTTGTTTTAGGACTACTGTCACCTAATACCTCTTGAATAATTTGTGAATGAAATGTTTCCATGTCATTGATTATTTTGTTACATGTTTCTACGACACTGATAAATTCATCTCGGGTGAGAGAGCCGGATCTAAGTGATATAAACAACAACGAAATATCGTTATTGAAAGCTGTGAAATTTTCAGTGATTTTATCCCGGTTAGCAAGATGATGAATGAGTTTTATTTTTTCATCATATTCTACTCTAATGAAAAAATACGACTTATCATAATATCTATAGCTTTTTATTGGATTATCAGATTTTATCCTGTCTGTGATATAATCGGTTTTTTGTGGTTCTGGTAATTTAACGGTTTTTCCTCCGGGTGGTAATTCAGGCCATCCTAGTACGGTTCTAATAGAACTCTGATAGATATCTACGACGTATCCTTCTGTGCTTATTTCAATGGCAGATGATAGTGTCGGCACATGAACTGTTATAGCTATTTTTGATTCTTCTCCAGTAATCGATTTTATTCTACGCGCGAATTCATCATTGATTTGTTCAATTTGGTATGATCCGGTTGGTATGGAAACAACATTCCAGTCTGGGGTACCGTCGGGTTTATTCTTATTTGCAAATACCAGTGAATTATTGGGTTGTTGACCACCAAATGATTTTGACCTAATATTTGGCCAACTGTGGTATACTCGTAATTTTGCTAGCGCTATCTCCTTCACTGGGACTGGAGAGGGGAAATTGACACTGAATTCTGGATTCGTTGAGGTTATTGAGATCATGCTGGTTTGTACTGGGTTTGTGTTCTCCACTATTTGTTGAAGTAATTCCATCTGTGTTGTCATTGTTAGTATACTCATGTTTTTGTACTTCTAATTTTGACATCGCAGAATAATATATATCTACCATCGCTGAAAACTCACTCTCTGATATAATTGTATCATCGAGCGATGACGATATCAATGAGGATAATTGCGAGTATGCAGTGGACACAACATGAAATTGAATTATGTAGTCTTGTAGTTTCCGTTGGCTGCATGAGGATATTTTTTTTGTGATTATTGAAATAATTCCAGCGATTGTTGTTGCCGCAGAAATGCAAATTGGAACAGCTATCGGAGCCATCATTGTCACTGAAGACAGTATAATACCGGCTCCGGTGATTACACCGCTCACAGCGTACACAGTAACATCAATTGCGGTAATTCTCCTGCGATATTTTTTAATTTTCAATTCATACTCCTCAGACAAGGTTTTGAGTCTAGTTTGATACTCTCTGACCTGATCATAGCGATATTGCGATGATGAAATCATTTTTATTTTAAATACGCTATCGTTTTTAATTACGATTTACTTAAATTCACTACGAATTCCACATACCACGTCGTTAAAACCCCAATCAAAGTTCTATCAGTAGTTGTTATAGTGAACTTTTCAGTTGTACCCTTGTCGATGATCGTTGAAATCGTATTGTTGACACCGGATGAACTCGACGATGATATATTAAATTGAGGCCATGGTGTCACCAGTGTTAATCGATAAATACCCTTAACGGTTGCAGTGATATCTAATGTGTTGTTTGTAGGTGTCCACGAAAATGATCCGTGTTGGATCGTGTATACTACGTTGTTGGTTTTCTCATGAGGAATTTTTGTTTTTTCAATGGCTGTTATCATCCTCGAAAGATCACCTTTGATGTCTTCGATGGAAGTTTTCGTCTCATCGATGGATTTTTTAATATCAGGGAGTTTTATTTCAATTTCATCTAACGGGGTTCCAATAAATTTATCAATGATATTTCTACGAAAAGCATTATAACTTCGTATATGATCATCCAGCTCACGGCTGTGGGTGGTAATCTTGTTGTCTTGGGTGGTAATCTTGTTGTCGTTGTCGGCAATCATGCGGTTGTTGGTGATAATTATCTTGTTGTGGGTGTCAATCGTGTCTGTGATCGTAGACACAAGTGCGCCTGGTTTAAGTCGTCCGTCGTTGGAATACAGCGCAATAGAGTTTTCAGCGGCGTCGCGCTGCCGTATCAAAATATCATCCAGAGAAATATTACTGGTTTTCAATTTACCCTGATCGGAAAATAACGCGATAGTATCCTCGATTGCGTTTTGTTGTTTAACTAAAATATCATCCAGAGAAATATTACTGGATTTTAATTTACCCTGGCGATCTTGAAATACAACTATTTCATTCGGGTCAACACTTGTTAAGTTCAACGTCTCAGCGATTTCATCTTTAATTTTTTTTTTATATCCTTGATAGAATCAGGGGTTGCAGTGCCATCGGGGTTGGGTTTCAGAGGTCTTCCCCAAATATCAATCATGTTATTGTAAAACTCTTTCTCTCTCTAAAAAGCGATTACTAGTGTAGTCATTAACGACAATATGAGGTGGTTTTCCCCTTGGGTTACCCAAGGAGTTAAAAATAGCGTCAAGGACATTTAATACTTCACTGCCGCATATTGGTGGGTCATTGATTTGTTGTGTTGGTAGCGTTGAATACCAAGTCTTCATTGGAATGGTTTTTATATACCGCATAAACTCTTTTGGTGGGGCTAATCCATATGAATCAAAATAGACAATCCCACGTGGATCAATAGCGTATGCAACCCAGTGAGTTCCAGGTCCGGTGCTGTTATCGAGATTAATAATACCTGTTTCAGTTTTGTTTGGTTGATGTGGTAATTGATCTTTCATAAAAACACCTCTGAAATTTTTAATCACTAGTTTTTTAGCAGCATCCATTAAATCAAAATTGGACATTGGAACCATAGGTTCGGAAATTGAAGATTTCTGAATTAATAAACCGTTCCTGGTAGTCTCAGGCCTGATCCGTTCACGGATCTCCCGCTGTACCATGAATACGGGGTCCCTGGTAGTCTTAGACCTTTTCCGCTGTACCACGAATACGGGGTTCCTGGTAGTCTTAGACCCAATCCTTGAACGGATCGTCTCTTTTTTTTATATCCTTGTCCAGCTGCCTTCTTAAGTGCCATTCCTGCTGCAGTACCAACGGCTCCTAACGCTACTGCTTTAGCCACCGCTGGGGCTGCTGCTGCAATCAATGCTGGTATTGCAGCTAACAATGGAAATATACCACCCGTTTTCATCATATTTTTAATAGCAGCCGCAGAGAGAGTAATCTGAACCCCTTTTTTATCCTTGAAAGCATCATTGAAATGTTTCACCTGACGAGTTGTCAGCGATAATTTGTTTTCACCACCAGTCATTTGATTAGGTTTCAACGTGATTGTGGTTCCACATTTTTTAGCCGATTCTGATTGCAATTTTTTGATTTGACCAGTAGTTAACGTAACACTAATAACACTATATGACATTATATATAATTGATTGATTCTAATTCAATGAAAAATCGAGAAAAATCGTTCAAAGATTTTCTACTGGGGCATCTACCACTCTCATTCTTCCACCAACACCTTCGAGTAGCATTGATTTATCACTGAGAATGACAGCAACCGCTCTATAATCAGCAATAGCACCAACACCAACAGGACGGGTCACATTAGCTCTAAAGTGTATATCAACAACTGACTGTCTCATCAAATCTAGATGTTCCAGTGAGAAGTAATAGATCGGATACAGATTTTTAAAATCAAATTGTGATATTTGCAAACCAGTATCCACATTTTGATCGCGTGCCATAAATGACAACAGACGATGATAAACTCGTGCAATATGATTTTCTGTGTAATTAAGTTGTATATCCTCAGATGGTTCCTGCTGGCCGTTTATTCTCAGTGAGACGTCTTTCACACCTAATTGATCAAATATCATATGACTTCGTTGTTGATTGCCAACTCGTGTGTTATCCTGTAATGCAACGAATATATGACGTGGCGCAGAAACGCCTTGTTTTGATGCTAGGTTCCAAGTGAATAACCCGTTGATATTTGATTGTTTCACATCTGTACTCACGGTTAGCCAACTCAACAACGACTTTCCTCCTTGGTCCATAAATGATAGTAATCGTCCTTCTGCGGTGATTGCTGGAGTCAACACTGGCATCCACAATGATATTTTTGTTAAATTGACTTTACCAGCATCAGCATTTGGATTTGCAGCATCTGCTGGAATCCTCCAAATTGCGTCGTTATCATCACCCTTTCGTACAAGCGATACTGTATGCTTCGCCCCGTAGATAACTTTTCTGACGTTTCTACAGAATCCAAATATGTGATGCAGTGGAATCGCGCATGAAAATGATTTACGATCTCCTTGCAACATTGCGTTTCGTGTTGCAGCTCCTAGATTGAAATTAGTATCGTTGTTTATAATCATATTCTCGACCTCAGCATTAGTATTATCACGTTTTTTTGGTTGTCTTATAATAAATGGATTTCCTCCAGCGGTATTCTTACCATCTTTTGCAAACATCATAGAGGGACCCGCTGATCTTGTATAATCATCAGAATATCTCGCTAACCCTATGATTGTTGTGGCCACATCAACATCACGATCTATGGACTCAATTTCTTTTCCATCAATGAGATATCTAGCACTTTCAAATAGCGCCATGATACCATTATTGACAAAACCGACTTGAGTACCATCTGGATACTCTGTATCATTTGTTCGTATAATTTCTCCTTCTACTTCAATAAATGCTTCACAGGGCAAAAAGTATTTACTGGTATCATGGACTTGAAGATCAATTCTTGCTCGACTATTTGAGTCTATGGCATGATAGGCGTAATATTGATAATCGCGTACAGAATCATTCTTGGGGACTGGGGAGTCTATATCAAATGCTGGATCAGATGATTTTTTGAACATTTTATTCTATTTATCAGAGTCTAAATAGTGAAATCGTAAACGATTTTTCCATTTTCATCGACGTAGTTTTTTAAGGCCACTTCCCGCTATCATGTTTGCAATATTACTTTGGTCCCCTTGATTTACCATCGACGCTAGTTTTTCATCTACTGCGTTATTTATTATTTTACTAACACTTGCAGGCATTTCTTCTGTAGACGGTAACGGTTTCTTTTTTCGCCCCACTAATGATGTTATTTTATCCTTCGCAGTTGAAAACGCTTTCCCGGCAAGATCTCCAACAGTACTAATACCCTTATCACGAATAACATCAATGGCTTTCATTGATAACTGTTTAGCTAACGGCATCACTTTGGGGGCCATTCTTGAAAAGAATCCTAAAATGGTATTGCCGAGGCCATCTCCGTAGTATGCTCTATAAACTGGAAACCGTGAATTAACTACATAGACGAGGGTTGGTTTATCATGATTGTAATGGATGATCATTATTATAAAAACAATAGTGTTTTCAATTGTTATTTAATCGCTATGATACCCATTTGCTAACTCGTCAATGAAATCTCGATAAGTTTTGATATCCATGATACCGCCGGCAAATAACCGTCTACAGATATCAGCTGCTTCATTAACTATTTCTGGAGAGTTATTTCCAGCTCGGAACCCTCCTACAAAAACATCTAATCGTGATATATCATTGATAACACTATCAGGACAAGTGTTTCCAATCCTTGGATTTCCTAATCCACTTTCGCTATAACCAGTTGCTTCATCTAGTTTGTCTGTATCCGTGGTTTGTAAATAATCAAGAGTATCATCATCATCATCATCAGGTGGTAGTTGTTGTTTTTTTTGTCTCCGTGTTGGTGTTTGACGTCGTTCTTCTAAATCATCATCATCATCAGGTGGTAGTTGTTGTTTTTTTGTCTTCTTGCTTGTCTACGTGTTGGTGTTTGACGTTTTAGTTCTTGCCGTTCTTCTATTTCTCGTTGTCGTTCTTCTATTTGTTCTCTTTTATAATTACTAATTCCCCTTTGAAATTCCTTGTATCCTATCTCATCCTTATTCAAACGACCAATCCCTTTATTTAGTTTATACAAATTATCGAACCAATCATTACTTGATATTCTATCATTTTTATACTCGTCCTTTAAAAAATCTTTTTTTGAATTATAGCTTTGAGCAGCAAAATTACCAAAGGCTTGATAATCCTTTGATTTCAATAGACTAGGTTTTTTTATTTCTATTTTAGCATGATCAGTAAATTTATTCAACAGAGAAACAGTCGTTTTTTTCGGATCAGTTTTTTCAGTTTGTTCAGTTTTCGCTGCTACTTTTTCGAGTACAGAAATAAGACCCTCTTCCTTTCTTTTACCGTCAGGATCATCTCCCAGTATAGCACGCTCTACCCCCTTCGTTGCTGTGGTTACTGGTTTAAACAATTCTTCAGACCCCAGAGCAAAATCAGTTTGTAAACTCTGTCGTTGTTGCAGTTTATTTCTTACAGAGTCACGAATTGGTATAAATTTCTTAATTGCATCTAGTCGCTCACGAGCCAGTCGGGTTGTTAATGCTTCATTGACCATTATTTGAAATCGCAAACTATTTTTCAATTGCAAAACACTTGACATGTCGGATGGTTTTTGATACGGTCATGGAAGTGTTATTTCATCGTGAGACACCTTCTATCAGTGATGGAGAAAGTATCAAAATTGTATATAAATAAAATAATACTGATAGTTTCTCCACTTTTTTGACATCAATGACATGTCGGATGATTTTTAACACGGTCATGGAAGTGTTATTTCATCATAAAACACCTTCTATCAGGTTTGTGGAAAGTATCAAAATTGTATATAAAATAAATAATACTGATAGTTTCCACACTTTTCCATTGATCAATCTGACATATCCTCCATCGATTTTTGACATCTCCTTTTGAGGGTCGGCTAAAAAAAATGAGGGTCGGAATGATAAATGGTCGGTCACAATCAAAAATTGATAATGGTCGGGCAATCAAAATTGTTCATTTTCTTGAATTAATGCTCGTAGGTTTCTAATTTTAGAGTTGACTTCTTTTTTCAATTCGTATTCGTTACCTAATTCTTTTCGTATTCGTTCTACGATAGTATACAACGGAACAAACACACTGATGTCACTGGAAAATGAAAGAGAGTCTTTAATAGAATTCTGAATTTTTTTGATGAGTGCATGTTTCTTGGGTAGCATATATTTGTTAGTGCTAACTCCGTATTCTATATCCTGAAAATCAGACACAATTTGATCAGGATTTAATCCATCTGATAGTTTGATATCCTGATTTTTCAATTTTGCTATTTCAACTATGATGCTATTCATGTTTTCAGAATTCATTATTCTATAAGAATGACATATCTCTAATTGGAAATTATGACGCATTAGACATAACTAAATTGAACTTTTTGCCCCGTCTTTTTTGAAATAGCCGATCGATAAATCCCCTCTGCAACTCTTCGTACTGAAGTTCTACAAATATTGAAATACTTACCGGCTTCATATAATGATTGAAATATTTTTTCTTCGTTCAAAGATTTTACTGGTCTCGCTTTATTTGAACAAGTGCCAGTCCTTCCTCGTTTGGTATTCTCACTCTGTGTGATTGCTTGCAGATTGGATAAAGAATTGTTCCTTGGATTAGAATCAATGTGATCGATAACAAAACCATCCTCGATCAATCCATGGAAACACTCATACACGAAACGATGATTGTGATATTTTTTCTTTCCAACAGTAAACCTCAAATACCCTTGATTACTCACAAACCCGACCGGTTTCTTTAGTCTACGGTTTCTGAATGTACCATCACTGGATGCTTCATATTTTGTAATCACTGGATGCTGTCTGAATTCTTGGTTCATATATACTATTCTATTGTTTGTCTAATTCAGTGTTTGGTTCAATAATTACATCACTGGAAAATCTTTCGATATAGTCTTGCGGGGTTCTTATGATTTTATCCTTGATGTTGTCAGGGTCAAGGGCTTTTTCAGGGTCATAATTTCTGATGGATTGTCCATTTTTTATTCTTTTATCATAATAACGCTTCAATTCCCTATATCGCTTACCACCACAATCAATACACAATTGTGATCTTCCCTTGACCCCAACCCCACATCGAATACAGGGTAACGGACCAAGACTTCCACGTCGAAAACTTTGCATATGATACCTACAGTATTCATTTTTTCTGCATGATTTGTTACACGGGGTTACATTTCCCATCATGAGCCATTTGCAGTGATTCATTATACATAAAACTTTCATTTAAATGTTTGTTTTTTATATAGCATGAAGGAGTTCAAGAGATTGACTTCGAAAAATGCTAAATTCAATGCTGATAGAGAGTTCAAGAGATTATTGAAAATCAATCCTAGATTTAATCTCGATAGACCAAAAAAACGTCAAAAACGTCCAAGAGACGGAAACATGAAGGAGTTTAAGAGATTATTAAAAATCAATCCTAGATTTAATCTCGATAGACCAAAAAAACGTCCAATAGACGGAAACAAACGTAACAAACGTCCAAGAGACGGAAACATGAAAGAGTTTAAGAGATTATTGAAAATTAACCCTAAATTTAATATCGATAAATCCAAAAAACGTCCAAAACGCCCAATAGACGGAAACATGAAAGAGTTTAAGAGATTATTGAAAATCAATCCTAGATTTAATCGCGATAGACCAAAAAAACGTAACAAACGTCCAAGAGACGGAAACATGAGATCATCATGGAAGGATGCTCAATTCAATCTTGATATAGTTTCTAATACACCCAAGAATAAAATTCTTGATAAACCCATCAGAGACTGTTTTAATGAATTCAAGCGTGATGGAGCATCTTATTGCTGGTCAACATTTCGAATTGATGGTGTTGTTGACGCTACCATGAATGATGAAAAAGCAGCAGTGATCATTTCACGTGTTGGGGAAAAAAGTCATTTTTTCCGAATCAAATTCATTATCCGTGAGGATGGCAAATGGATTATTAGGGATAAATTTGAACCCATTCTCAGGGGCAAAAAAACTGTCACCGTGAATCAGGATTCAAAACCGGGAATTTTGACTGGAATTGATAAACCCTACTACGAAAGATCTTATCCTGTCACAGCAGTTGTTTACTGGATCTATCCGCTCAATGAAAAACCTGATATTTCAAAACTAGCACCCATGAAATATTCGACAGGGCTACATTGTGTAGCAGAACGAATAATAGAACACTTCACAAATGCGTCCCGGGGAAATAAACTAACTGATCTAAGACGAAAAAAAATAACCGAGTGGGAGTTCACGGTAAAAGAGCATGGGGCAACAATTCAGGATATAATTAAATTAGAAACATCATTTAGATTTCCAATATCGGTAAGAACAATCACCGGTGAAGTATTAAAAGAACCGAAATATGAATCAAAAAAAGGAAAATCCATTGAAATTATTGATCATAACGAACACGCGTGGTCATCTGAAGTAACAATATTCCCACGGGATAGAACCGTAAAATATCTATCCCAAACCGAAGAGTTTTTTTCAGAGCAGAAATTATTTGATGCTATTTACCATTTGAGTAAAAACGATCCTGTGTCAGTGTGGCTATTTCATAGTAATTCAGACGAGGAATGCAGATTTGATCAGTTTGTAAGGCCTAACGGAGAATTATACCGTACTGAAGAGCTGCAGAATCAAATGAAACAACTAGCTAGTGAGTTTTCACCCCAGAGTTCTGGGGAGGGGGAAATCGAAGATCAATTATTAGCAAACTGTTTCACAGTACCATCCATTGCAGCACATTTTGCTAGAAAGAAAAACGCGTGGAAACCAACACGAAGTGAGTTTTTATCAGATGTCAAATTGTCCTGTCTTGAATACAGCCACGGCGGATTATGGAACACAAAATACACCGCTGATACCGTTATTTCAGTTGATATGATTGCGTGTTATCCAGGAAGCTTTCTTGGGTATGGAGAGTGTGAGAAATATTTCAAACGATTTGGACACCCTACACACGAAATGACACGTGTTGCTATTAATGGACCACTTCCTGATTTTGATTTAACCGGATTCGCTTGTGTAGGATCATTTGAAATGGCTACAGGACTTCATCCGTGTAGTTATCTTTGGATTGGTAAACACATGTCTGAAAAACACTGGATGCCATTAGTGTTATTACGGTATATGCTTGATTGTAAGATGTTAAAATCATTAATTGTCAGTGAAGCAATTATATCCTATCGAGCACAGAAATCAGTCTGGTTACCCCAACCTGATCTAGAAAAAATAATTAGCGAAGAGCGAAAACTGTTTCCTGATTTTAATGAACAACAAATCATGGATTGGTCCAGAAAGTTATTTGAAATCAGAAACAATGAAGCAAAAAATCTTGGACGAAGAATAATCGGTAAATTTACCCAAGGTGGCAAAGATGATAGCAGCAGAGAGGGTGAATCAGACAACATTTTTAGACAAGTATTCACTGAAATCACGCTTAAAATCAATGAAACCAATGACATCAGACCCAAAAGTCAATGACATCAGGTCCCAAATGTGTGTGTGAATCATGGATTAGGTCCAAAAAAAAATTATGAAAAAATCAATGAAATTAATGAAATCAAAAACTTTTCAACTATTACATTTTTTGGGAAAAAGGGACTACAACATCGTTGTCACTCACCCTCTCTGCTGCTATGGGTTAACCGAATATTTGATCCAGTCCGATACGATATCGTGTTCGAGGGTCATGTAAATTTATTGTTACAAATCCGTGTGGGGCAGACTGAGCATGACTAAAGAAATTTCTAAATTGATTGAAGTCCATATCGGAGCACCATGTCTGCCAAATATTTCGTAGCGTATGTGTATCAACGCCGTTGAATACAGCAAGCATATTACAATTATCTCTAATCACTTTTGGAATCTGAGTGTAGCGTTGAGTGACATAGATCACATCCGTGTTTTTATGCCTGCCTCGGGAAAATATTCTAGCAGGATTTTTTTGATTATCTAACATGACATCGTCGTATACAACTAAATTGTTGATACTTCCATCGAGGTCATTCACGGATGGTGCCTCGTCAATATCGGTTATAAATTCAATAACATCCTCGCCGGCAATCTCTGAGGCGTTTTCATTAAAATCTTTTAGCACTTCATAGCATCGCTGCTCATCTACGCTAGGGGCAACTAAATACAACTTATCCCACTTCATCCATCTCATTATTAAATTGAGCAACAATTGCGTTTTACCGGATCCAGATGGCCCGATTATAATTGCGCGGATAGAGTTTGGTAGCGCTGCATGATGATTCACTGGTTCTCTTGTTTTAGTCGCTGAAAAATCAATTATATTCATATCTCTATACATAAATTATGGATCTATATTGCGTGAAGTGTAAGGCGCGTACTGGCACAGATGACTTGACGACGATTACAACTAAAAATAACCGATCAGCGCTTTCTGGTAAATGCGTACAGTGTAGAACAAAGAAATTTAGATTTGTTTCTAAACCCAAGGAACCCAAGGAACCTTTAAAAAAAAACGAGGAGGTGATATCGCTGCCAAATTAGCAAAACTCCCTGGAACCCCATGGGCAAAATACCCCGGAGAAAAACACCTTCCAGGGTATAGTTATTGTGGACCGGGAACAAGACTTGATATCAGACTCAATGATCAAAATCAGCCCCGACCCGGTGAGGAACCAATAAACGCTATTGATAAGGCCTGTCACCTTCATGATGTTGCTTATAAAAGCAGCAATTTGCAACACAGGCATCTAGCAGATGTGAAATTAATTCATGCGTTGAATTCTATCACTGATAAATCCTTCAAAGAAAAATTGGCTTCATTTTTGATAAAATCGGCTATGAAAAGTAAATTGATGTTAGGTGCTGGTAATTAATAGCAACATGGAATCTATTTACTATTCCCCAAGAGGATACTGGAAGGGTAACGCTGCAATCAGTAAACTCGCTAGCGCCGCAAAAGTGAAAAAAACCACTGCGGCTCATTGGTTATCCAAACAGGCACTATGGCAAATTTATCTACCACCGCCTAAACAAATTCAATTCTCGCATTTTGATGTGACCTTTGCTAATGAAGTTCATCAGGCTGATCTATTATTTCTGCCACATGATCGTGGTTACAAATATGCGTTAACTGTAGTTGATATTGCAAGTCGATACAAAGAAGCAGAACCGTTAAAAACAAAATCAGCCACTGAAGTGGCTTCTGCATTTGAAAGGATTTATCGAAGGAGCCCTCTGCACTGGCCAAATCTGTTACAAGTTGACCCGGGCAAGGAATTTCAGGGTGCAGTGTTATCTACAATGAAATATCACAATGTCGCTATCAGACGAGGGTATACTGCACTGCATCGTGATCAGGCCATTGTAGAACGGTTTAATAAAACCCTTGCTGAGCGGTTATTTGGATATCAATATGCAAAAGAATTCATCCAAGAAAAAAGATCCCGTGAATGGGTTAAGAGATTACCAGGTGTAGTTACCGCACTGAATAACGAGATTACTAGAACCATCAACATGAAACCTATCAACGCGATTAAAAAGAAGTCGATACCTGAAAAACCACAAAAAGATTTCAAAGAACCAATTCTTGGTAGTAATGTCATTGTGAGGTACTTATACGAACTAGGAGAGCTTGAAGGGGATAGAAAAAGGGCTACTGATCCTATTTGGAGCGTCACTACGCATAAGATATCTAGTATAACACGATCTACGGGTAGACCTCCAATCTATAACTGGATTCAACTGCCCCTCAACGGGGTTTTACTAGACAACAATTACAAGTGATACCCGAGGATACTCAATTGCCACCCCATGGTCTTAACTAGCACCCTTGCGTCTATTGCACTCAAGACATGTCAACATCACATTATTTCTGACATGACCGAGATTGTTATTTTTTCTGTCAACGGTGACTTGGCGAGGATCCTTATCCGAATACTGCCAACGCATTATACAATTGCAACTCGCGCAGTGATTATTCTGTTGTTTCTTCAAAGTGATTATTAATTCAGCATCAATATCAAATTCTCGTTGTTTTTTTTTTGTCTTGTTGTTTGTAACCGGAGAGTTTTTTATCAATAATATCATCTATTGTGGTGTCATTATCGTCACCAATGATTTCATCATCGCCAATGATTTCATCATCGCCTGACTCTGTCAGGACAATTCTTCGAAATTGATTTATTTTTCGTACTATAGACACTGCGAGATAGACTAAATTCGACCATTCTATGCGATTATCTACCATCCAAAGAGTTGTATCCGATATAGTCAATCCCTGTGAAGAATGTATCGTCGCTGCATAACCTAGCGTCCACGGGGATTTATTAGCACGCAATGCATCTTCAACAACATTGATATCAACCAGCACAATATCATTTAATACTAAATTCTGTTTTTCACTTTGTCCTGGAATATCAACTTCGATGTTCTGTTTTCGCGTATCCGATGGCCTATAACAAAGAGGCACTGGAAGTGTTGCAAATTTTTGTTTATGCAATTCAAATAACTTCATCTGAAGTGTGTCCCTGACTATTTTTCTACTTGCAATGATTAAATCATTTGGTCTCCACGCTTCCCAAAACTCATTCATGGGAGTTTCCGAAATTATTTCACGGGTTATTTCACACTGGATTCTATCCGGTTGTAATCTAATTAGTTTCTTCAATTCTTTTAATTCATTATCAAGTGATCTGTGATCGGTATCAATTTCTTCATAATAGTCTACAAAACCCTTTAGCCATTCATGGGGAGATGCACCGACAAATGGTGGTGGTTGCCCGTGATCACCCCACATGACGACTTTTGTATTCTTCAATAACAACCACTCAAGAAATATTTTTAAGACATCTTCGGACACTGTGTCTATTTCATCACAAATGATAATTTCAGGAATAAATTTCTCTCCCATGCGCTCAGGAGTCCATTTATCTCCCTTCCATCGGAAAAAGCTGTGATATGTGCAAGCATTTACCCCTCTCTGTATCATTTCTCTTGCAAGTCTATGAGTTGGTGTTAGCACAATCATGTTTGGATTGGAAACACGAAATAACTCAATTGCCCGGGTTGTTTTTCCTGACCCACCACAGCCGTTTAAATAAACTGTTTTATACAGGCATATTGGATCAGAAATCGGTGGTGCACTAGAAAATTCTGAACACTGATTGCTTTCTAAGTAATTATTTTCAATGGTAACATCTGCTGATGGAATATAATCATGAATCATTTCTTTCTTAATTCTCCATGATCCCCATTTCTCGTTGCCAGTAGCCTTAACATCAGCCATTTTGCTATTTATGTAAAATGAATCAGTAGCAACTCTAACTGCGGTGGTAGGAAATCTATTGATCATTGAAAACAGATTGATAGAAGCATAACCGAGCATAGAAGCTCTTAAGTGTGTGTACTGCGGATGGTATCCATCAGTGTAGGTAACAATTGTACCCAATTTGTTTCCATCGGACATAAATGCGTCCTTACGATTGACATATAGGCCCTTATTCGTTAAATCCGCCATTACAAAATCGTATTCAGCGTTGTCTATAATCAATCGTGAAGAATATTTCGTATTATCATCTTTGCCACCTTGGGTAAATTTACCGATTATTCTTCGTCCAAGATTTTTTGCTTCATTGTTTCTGATTTCAAATAACTGTCTGGACCAATCCATGATTTGTTGTTCATTAAAATCAGGAAACAGTTTTCGCTCTTCGCTAATTATTTTTTCTAGATCAGGTTGTGGTAACCAGACTGATTTCTGTGCCCGATAGGATATAATTGCTTCACTGACAATTAATGATTTTAACATCTTACAATCAAGCATATACCGTAGTAACACTAATGGCATCCAGTGTTTTTCAGACATGTGTTTACCAATCCAAAGATAACTACATGGATGAAGTCCTTCAGCCATTTCAAATGATACCACACAAGCGAATCCGGTTAAATCAAAATCAGGAAGTGGTCCATTAATAGCAACACGGGTCATTTCGTGTGTAGGGTGTCCAAATCGTTTGAAATATTTCTCGCATTCTCCATACCCAAGAAAACTTCCTGGATAACACGCAATCATATCAACGGAAATAACGGTATCAGCGGTGTATTTTGTGTTCCATAATCCTCCATGGCTGTATTCAAGACAGGACAATTTGACATCTGATAAGAACTCACTTCGTGTTGGTTTCCACGCGTTTTTCTTTCTAGCAAAATGTGCTGCAATGGATGGTACTGTAAAACAGTTTGCTAATAATTGATCGTCTTCTTCTCCGTCCTCAGAAAACTCACTAGCTAGTTGTTTCATTTGATTCTGCAGTTCTTCAGTACGGTATAATTCTCCGTTGGGCCTTACAAACTGATCAAATCTGCATTCCTCGTCTGAATTACTATGAAATAGCCACGCTGACACAGGATCGTTTTTACTCAAATGGTAAATAGCATCAAATAATTTTTGCTCTGAAAAAAACTCTTCGGTTTGGGATAGATATTTTACGGTTCTTTCCCGTGGGAATATTGTTACTGCAGATGACCACGCGTGCGCGTTATGATCAATAATTTCAATGGGGACTCCCTGTGATTTATATTTCGATTCGTATAATACTTCACCGGTGATTGTCCTTACCGATATTGGAAATCTTAATGATTTTTCTAATTTAGTTATATCCTGAATTGTTGCCCCATGCTCTTTTACCGTGAACTCCCACTCGGTTATTTTTTTTCGTCTTAGATCAGTTAGTTTATTTCCCCGGGACGCATTTGTGAAGTGTTCTATTATTCGTTCTGCTACACAATTTAGCCCTGTCGAATATTTCATGGGTGCTAGTTTTGAAATATCAGGTTTTTCATTGAGCGGATAGATCCCGTAAACAACTGCTGTGACAGGATAAGACCTTTCGTAGTAGGGTTTATCAATTCTAGTCAAAATTCCCGGTTTTGAATCCTGATTCACGGTGACAGTTTTTTTGCCCTTGAGAATGGGTTCAAATTTATCCTTAATAATCCATTTGCCATTCTCACGGATAATGAATTTGATTCGGAAAAAATGACTTTTATTTGAACAAGTGCCAGTCCTTCCTCGTTTGGTATTCTCACTCTGTGTGATTGCTTGCAGATTGGATAAAGAATTGTTCCTTGGATTAGAATCAATGTGATCGATAACAAAACCATCCTCGATCAATCCATGGAAACACTCATACACGAAACGATGATTGTGATATTTTTTCTTTCCAACAGTAAACCTCAAATACCCTTGATTACTCACAAACCCGACCGGTTTCTTTAGTCTACGGTTTCTGACAGTACCATCACTGGATGCTTCATATTTTGTAATCACTGGATGCTGTCTGAATTCTTGGTTCATATATACTATTCTATTGTTTGTCTAATTCAGTGTTTGGTTCAATAATTACATCACTGGAAAATCTTTCGATATAGTCTTGCGGGGTTCTTATGATTTTATCCTTGATGTTGTCAGGGTCAAGGGCTTTTTCAGGGTCATAATTTCTGATGGATTGTCCATTTTTTATTCTTTTATCATAATAACGCTTCAATTCCCTATATCGCTTACCACCACAATCAATACACAATTGTGATCTTCCCTTGACACCAACCCCACATCGAATACAGGGTAACGGACCAAGACTTCCACGTCGAAAACTTTGCATATGATACCTACAGTATTCATTTTTTCTGCATGATTTGTTACACGGGGTTACATTTCCCATCATGAGCCATTTGCAGTGATTCATTATACATAAAACTTTCATTTAAATGTTTGTTTTTTATATAGCATGAAGGAGTTCAAGAGATTGACTTCGAAAAACGCTAAATTCAATGCTGATAGAGAGTTCAAGAGATTATTGAAAATCAATCCTAGATTTAATCTCGATAGACCAAAAAAACGTCAAAAACGTCCAAGAGACGGAAACATGAAGGAGTTTAAGAGATTATTAAAAATCAATCCTAGATTTAATCTCGATAGACCCAAAAAACGTCCAATAGACGGAAACAAACGTAACAAACGTCCAAGAGACGGAAACATGAAAGAGTTTAAGAGATTATTGAAAATCAATCCTAGATTTAATCTCGATAGACCAAAAAAACGTCAAAAAAGTCCAAGAGACGGAAACATGAAAGAGTTTAAGAGATTATTGAAAATCAATCCTAGATTTAATCGCGATAGACCCAAAAAACGTAACAAACGTCCAAGAGACGGAAACATGAGATCATCATGGAAGGATGCTCAATTTAATCTTGATATAGTTTCTAATACACCCAAGAATAAAATTCTTGATAAACCCATCAGAGACTGTTTTAATGAATTCAAGCGTGATGGAGCATCTTATTGTTGGTCAACATTTCGAATTGATGGTGTTGTTGACGCTACCATGAATGATGAAAAGGCAGCAGTGATCATTTCACGTGTTGGGGAAAAAAGTCATTTTTTCCGAATCAAATTCATTATCCGTGAGAATGGCAAATGGATTATTAAGGATAAATTTGAACCCATTCTCAAGGGCAAAAAAACTGTCACCGTGAATCAGGATTCAAAACCGGGAATTTTGACTGGAATTGATAAACCCTACTACGAAAGGTCTTATCCTGTCACAGCAGTTGTTTACGGGATCTATCCGCTCAATGAAAAACCTGATATTTCAAAACTAGCACCCATGAAATATTCGACAGGGCTAAATTGTGTAGCAGAACGAATAATAGAACACTTCACAAATGCGTCCCGGGGAAATAAACTAACTGATCTAAGACGAAAAAAAATAACCGAGTGGGAGTTCACGGTAAAAGAGCATGGGGCAACAATTCAGGATATAACTAAATTAGAAAAATCATTAAGATTTCCAATATCGGTAAGGACAATCACCGGTGAAGTATTATACGAATCGAAATATAAATCACAGGGAGTCCCCATTGAAATTATTGATCATAACGCGCACGCGTGGTCATCTGCAGTAACAATATTCCCACGGGAAAGAACCGTAAAATATCTATCCCAAACCGAAGAGTTTTTTTCAGAGCAGAAATTATTTAATGCTATTTACCATTTGAGTAAAAACGATCCTGTGTCAGCGTGGCTATTTCATAGTAATTCAGACGAGGAATGCAGATTTGATCAGTTTGTAAGGCCCAACGGAGAATTATACCGTACTGAAGAACTGCAGAATCAAATGAAACAACTAGCTAGTGAGTTTTCTGAGGACGGAGAAGAAGACGATCAATTATTAGCAAACTGTTTTACAGTACCATCCATTGCAGCACATTTTGCTAGAAAGAAAAACGCGTGGATACCAACACGAAGTGAGTTCTTATCAGATGTCAAATTGTCCTGTCTTGAATACAGCCATGGAGGATTATGGAACACAAAATACACCGCTGATACCGTTATTTCCGTTGATATGATTGCGTGTTATCCAGGAAGTTTTCTTGGGTGTGGAGAATGCGAGAAATATTTCAAACGATTTGGACACCCTACACACGAAATGACCCGTGTTGCTATTAATGGACCACTTCCTGATTTTGATTTAACCGGATTCGCTGGTGTGGTATCATTTGAAATGGCTGAAGGACTTCATCCGTGTAGTTATCTTTGGATTGGTAAACACATGTCTGAAAAACACTGGATGCCAATAGTGTTACTACGGTATATGCTTGATTGTAAGATGTTAAAATCATTAATTGTCAGTGAAGCAATTATATCCTATCGGGCACAGAAATCAGTCTGGTTACCACAACCTGATCTAGAAAAAATAATTAGCGAAGAGCGAAAACTGTTTCCTGATTTTAATGAACAACAAATCATGGATTGGTCCAGACAGTTATTTGAAATCAGAAACAATGAAGCAAAAAATCTTGGACGAAGAATAATCGGTAAATTTACCCAAGGTGGCAAAGATGATAATACGAAATATTCTTCACGAATGAT
The DNA here is from genome assembly GCA_029339505.1 of Unio delphinus. NCBI lineage: Eukaryota > Metazoa > Mollusca > Bivalvia > Unionida > Unionidae > Unio > Unio delphinus. Next base: position 737,241 of record JAQISU010000072.1, on the reverse strand, counting down.
TATAGACAACGCTGAATACGATTTTGTAATGGCTGATTTAACGAATAAGGGCCTATATGTCAATCGTAAGGACGCATTTATGTCCGATGGAACCAAATTGGGTACAATTGTTACCTACACTGATGGATACCATCCGCAGTACACACACTTAAGAGCTTCTATGCTCGGTTATGCTTCTATCAATCTGTTTTCAATGATCAATAGATTTCCTACCACCGCAGTTAGAGTTGCTACTGATTCATTTTACATAAATAGCAAAATGGCTGATTTTAAGGCTACTGGCAACGAGAAATGGGGATCATGGAGAATTAAGAAAGAAATGATTCATGATTATATTCCATCAGCAGATGTTACCATTGAAAATAATTACTTAGAAAGCAATCAGTGTTCAGAATTTTCTAGTGCACCACCGATTTCTGATCCAATATGCCTGTATAAAACAGTTTATTTAAACGGCTGTGGTGGGTCAGGAAAAACAACCCGGGCAATTGAGTTATTTCGTGTTTCCAATCCAAACATGATTGTGCTAACACCAACTCATAGACTTGCAAGAGAAATGATACAGAGAGGGGTAAATGCTTGCACATATCACAGCTTTTTCCGATGGAAGGGAGATAAATGGACTCCTGAGCGCATGGGAGAGAAATTTATTCCTGAAATTATCATTTGGGATGAAATAGACACAGTGTCCTAAGATGTCTTAAAAATATTTCTTGAGTGGTTGTTATTGAAGAATACAAAAGTCGTCATGTGCGGTGATCACGGGCAACCACCACCATTTGTCGGTGCATCTCCCCATGAATGGCTAAAGGGTTTTGTAGACTATTATGAAGAAATTGATACCGATCACAGATCACTTGATAATGAATTAAAAGAATTGAAGAAACTAATTAGATTACAACCGGATAGAATCCAGTGTGAAATAACCCGTGAAATAATTTCGGAAACTCCCATGAATGAGTTTTGGGAAGCGTGGAGACCAAATGATTTAATCATTGCAAGTAGAAAAATAGTCAGGGACACACTTCAGATGAAGTTATTTGAATTGCATAAACAAAAATTTGCAACACTTCCAGTGCCTCTTTGTTATAGGCCATCGGATACGCGAAAACAGAACATCGAAATTGATATTCCAGGACAAAGTGAAAAACAGAATTTAGTATTAAATGATATTGTGCTGGTTGATATCAATGTTGTTGAAGATGCATTGCGTGCTAATAAATCCCCGTGGACGCTAGGTTATGCAGCGACGATACATTCTTCACAGGGATTGACTATATCGGATACAACTCTTTGGATGGTAGATAATCGCATAGAATAGTCGAATTTAGTCTATCTCGCAGTGTCTAGAGTACGAAAAATAAATCAACTTCGAAGAATTGTCCTGACAGAGTCAGGCGATGATGAAATCATTGGCGATGATGAAATCATTGGTGACGATAATGACACCACAATAGATGATATTATTGATAAAAAACTCTCCGGTTACAAACAACAAGACAAAAAAAAACAACGAGAATTTGATATTGATGCTGAATTAATAATCACTTTGAAGAAACAACAGAATAATCACTGCGCGAGTTGCAATTGTATAATGCGTTGGCAGTATTCGGATAAGGATCCTCGCCAATTCACCGTTGACAGAAAAAATAACAATCTCGGTCATGTCAGAAAAAATGTGATGTTGACTTGTCTTGAGTGCAATAGACGCAAGGGTGCTAGTTAAGACCATGGGGTGGCAATTGAGTATCCTCGGGTATCACTTGTAATTGTTGTCTAGTAAAACCCCGTTGAGGGGCAGTTGAATCCAGTTTATAGATTGGAGGTCTACCCGTAGATCGTGTTATACTAGATATCTTATGCGTAGTGACGCTCCAGATAGGATCAGTAGCCCTTTTTCTATCCCCTTCAAGCTCTCCTGGTTCGTATAAGTACCTCACAATGACATTACTACCAAGAATTGGTTCTTTGAAATCTTTTTGTGGTTTTTCAGGTATCGACTTCTTTTTAATCGCGTTGATAGGTTTCATGTTGATGGTTCTAGTAATCTCGTTATTCAGTGCGGTAACTACACCTGGTAATCTCTTAACCCATTCACGGGATCTTTTTCTTGGATGAATTCTTTTGCATATTGATATCCAAATAACCGCTCAGCAAGGGTTTTATTAAACCGTTCTACAATGGCCTGATCACGATGCAGTGCAGTATGCCCTCGTCTGATAGCGACATTGTGATATTTCATTGTAGATGACACTGCACCCTGAAATTCCTTGCCCGGGTCAACTTGTAACAGATTTGGCCAGTGCAGAGGGCTCCTTCGATAAATCCTTTCAAATGCAGAAGCCACTTCAGTGGCTGATTTTGTTTTTAACGGTTCTGCTTCTTTGTATCGACTTGCAATATCAACTACAGTTAACGCATATTTGTAACCACGATCATGTGGCAGAAATAATAGATCAGCCTTATGAACTTCATTAGGAAAGGTCACATCAAAATGCGAGAATTGAATTTGTTTAGGCGGTGGTAGATAAATTTGCCATAGTGCCTGTTTGGATAACCAATGAGCCGCAGTGGTTTTTTTCACTTTTGCGGCGCTAGCGAGTTTACTGATTGCAGCGTTACCCTTCCAGTATCCTCTTGGGGAATAGTAAATAGATTCCATGTTGCTATTAATTACCAGCACCTAACATCAATTTACTTTTCATAGCCGATTTTATCAAAAATGAAGCCAATTTTTCTTTGAAGGATTTATCAGTGATAGAATTCAACGCATGAATTAATTTCACATCTGCTAGATGCCTGTGTTGCAAATTGCTGCTTTTATAAGCAGCATCATGAAGGTGACAGGCCTTATCAATAGCGTTTATTGGTTCCTCACCGGGTCGGGGCTGATTTTGATCATTGAGTCTGATATCAAGTCTTGTTCCCGGTCCACAATAACTATACCCTGGAAGGTGTTTTTCTCCGGGGTATTTTGCCCATGGGGTTCCAGGGAGTTTTGCTAATTTGGCAGCGATATCACCTCCTCGTTTTTTTTTAAAGGTTCCTTGGGTTCCTTGGGTTTAGAAACAAATCTAAATTTCTTTGTACTACACTGTACGCATTTACCAGAAAGCGCTGATCGGTTATTTTTAGTTGTAATCGTCGTCAAGTCATCTGTGCCAGTACGCGCCTTACACTTCACGCAATATAGATCCATAATTTATGTATAGAGATATGAATATAATTGATTTTTCAGCGACTAAAACAAGAGAACCAGTGAAGCATCATGTAGCGCTACCAAACTCTATCCGCGCAATTATAATCGGGCCATCTGGATCCGGTTAAACGCAATTGTTGCTCAATTTAATAATGAGATGGATGAAGTGGGATAAGTTGTATTTAGTTGCCCCTAGCGTAGATGACCAACGATGCTATGAAGTGCTTAAAGATTTTAATGAAAACGCCTCAGAGATTGCCGGCGAGGTTGTTATTGAATTTATAACCGATATTGACGAGGCACCATCCGTGAATGACCTCGATGGAAGTATCAACAATTTAGTTGTATACGACGATGTCATGTTAGATAATCAAAAAAATCCTGCTAGAATATTTTCCCGAGGCAGGCATAAAAACACGGATGTGATCTATGTCACTCAACGCTACACTCAGATTCCGAAAGTGATTAGAGATAACTGTAATATGCTTGCTGTATTCAACGGCGTTGTTACACATACGCTACGAAATATTTGGCAGACATGGTGCTCCGATATGGACTTCAATCAATTTAGAAATTTCTTTAGTCATGCTCAATCTGCCCCACACGGATTTGTAACAATAAATTTACATGACCCTCGAACACGATATCGTATCGGACTGGATCAAATATTCGGTTAACCCATAGCAGCAGAGAGGGTGAGTGACAACGATGTTGTAGTCCCTTTTTCCCAAAAAATGTAATAGTTGAAAAGTTTTTGATTTCATTAATTTCATTGATTTTTTAATAATTTTTTTTTGGACCTAATCCATGATTCACACACACATTTGGGACCTGATGTCATTGACTTTTGGGTCTGATGTCATTGGTTTCATTGATTTTAAGCGTGATTTCAGTGAATACTTGTCTAAAAATGTTGTCTGATTCACCCTCTCTGCTGCTATGATAATACAAAATATTCTTGACGATTGATTATAGACAACGCTGAATACGATTTTGTAATCGCGGATCTAACGAATAAGGGCTTATATGTCAATCGTAAGGACGCATTTATGTCCGATGGAACCAAATTGGGTACAATTGTTACTTACAATGATGGATACCATCCGCAGTACACACATTTGAGAGCTTCTATGCTGGGTTATGCTTCTATCAATCTGTTTTCAATGATCAATAGATTTCCTACCACCGCAGTTAGAGTTGCTACTGACTCATTTTACATAAATAGCAAAATGGCTGATTTTAAGGCTACTGGCAACGAGAAATGGGGATCATGGAGAATTAAGAAAGAAACGATTCATGATTATATTCCATCAGCAGATGTTACCATTGAAAATAATTACTTAGAAAGCAATCAGTGTTCAGAATTTTCTAGTGCACCACCGATTTCTGATCCAATATGCCTGTATAAAACAGTTTATTTAAACGGCTGTGGTGGGTCAGGAAAAACAACCCGGGCAATTGAGTTATTTCGTCGTGGAAACGCTAGCGTTTCTAACATGATTGTGCTAACACCGACTCTTAGACTTGCAAGAGAAATGATACAGAGAGGGGTAAATGCTTGCACTTATCACAGCTTTTTCCGATGGAAGGGAGATAAATGGACTCCTGAGAAGCATGGGAGAGAAATTTATTCCTGAAATTATCATTTGGGATGAAATAGACACAGTGTCAGAAGATGTCTTAAAAATATTTCTTGAGTGGTTGTTATTGAAAAATACAAAAGTCGTCATGTGCGGTGATCACGGGCAACCACCACCATTTGTTGGTGCATCCCTCCATGAATGGCTAAACGGTTTTGTAGACTATTATGAAGAAATTGATACCGATCATAGATCACTTGATAATGAATTAAAAGAATTGAAGAAACTAATTAGATTACAACCGGATAGAATCCAGTGTGAAATAACCCGTGAAATAATTTCGGAAACTCCCATGAATGAGTTTTGGGAAATGTGGAGACCAAACGATTTAATCATTGCAAGTAGAAAAATAGTCAGGGACACACTTCAGATGAAGTTATTTGAATTGCATAAACAAAAATTTGCAACACTTCCTGTGCCTCTTTGTTATAGGCAATCGGATACGCGAAAACAGAACATCGAAGTTGATATTCCAGGACAAAGTGAAAAACAGAATTTAGTATTAAATGATATTGTGCTGGTTGATATCAATGTTGTTGAAGATGCATTGCGTGCTAATAAATCCCCGTGGACGCTAGGTTATGCAGCGACGATACATTCTTCACAGGGATTGACTATATCGGATACAACTCTTTGGATGGTAGATCATCGCATAGAATGGTCGAATTTAGTCTATCTCGCAGTGTCTAGAGTACGAAAAATAAATCAACTTTGAAGAATTGTCGTTGGCGAAGCCAGTGGCGATGATGAAATCATTGGTGATGATAATGACACCACAATAGATGATATTATTGATAAAAAACTCTCCGGTTACAAACAACAAGACAAAAAAAAACAACGAGAATTTGATATTGATGCTATATTAATAATCACTTTGAAGAAACAACAGAATAATCACTGCGCGAGTTGCAATTGTATAATGCGTTGGCAGTATTCGGATAAGGATCCTCGCCAAGTCACCGTTGACAGAAAAAATAACAATCTCGGTCATGTCAGAAATAATGTGATGTTGACTTGTCTTGAGTGCAATAGACGCAAGGGTGCTAGTTAAGACCATGGGGTGGCAATTGAGTATCCTCGGGTATCACTTGTAATTGTTGTCTAGTAAAACCCCGTTGAGGGGCAGTTGAATCCAGTTTATAGATTGGAGGTCTACCCGTAGATCGTGTTATACTAGATATCTTATGCGTAGTGACGCTCCAAATAGGATCAGTAGCCCTTTTTCTATCCCCTTCTAGCTCTCCTGGTTCGTATAAGTACCTCACAATGACATTACTACCAAGAATTGGTTCTTTGAAATCTTTTTGTGGTTTTTCAGGTATCGACTTCTTTTTAATCGCGTTGATAGGTTTCATGTTGATGGTTCTAGTAATCTCGTTATTCAGTGCGGTAACTACACCTGGTAATCTCTTAACCCATTCACGGGATCTTTTTTCTTGGATGAATTCTTTTGCATATTGATATCCAAATAACCGCTCAGCAAGGGTTTTATTAAACCGTTCTACAATGGCCTGATCACGATGTAGCGCAGTATGTCCTCGTCTGATAGTGACATTGTGATATTTCATTGTAGATAACACTGCACCCTGAAATTCCTTGCCCGGGTCAACTTGTAACAGATTTGGCCAGTGCAGAGGACTCCTTCGATAAATCCTTTCAAATGCAGAAGCGACTTCAGTGGCCGATTTTGTTTTTAACGGTTCTGCTTCCTTGTATCGACTTGCAATATCAACTACAGTTAACGCATATTTGTAACCACGATCATGTGGCAGAAATAATAGATCAGCCTGATGAACTTCATTAGGAAAGGTCACATCAAAATGCGAGAATTGAATTTGTTTAGGCGGTGGTAGATAAATTTGCCATAGTGCCTGTTTGGATAACCAATGAGCCGCAGTGGTTTTTCTCACTTTTGCGGCTCTAGCGAGTTTACTGATTGCAGCGTTACCCTTCCAGTATCCTCTTGGGGAATAGTAAATAGATTCCATGTTGCTATTAATTACCAGCACCTAACATCAATTTACTTTTCATTGCCGATTTTATCAAAAAGGAGGCCAATTTTTCTTTGAAGGATTTATCAGTGATAGAATTCAACGCATGAATTAATTTCACATCTGCTAGATGCCTGTGTTGCAAATTGCTGCTTTTATAAGCAACATCATGAAGGTGACAGACCTTATCAATAGCGTTTATTGGTTCCTCACCGGGTCGGGGCTGATTTTGATCATTGAGTCTGATATCAAGTCTTGTTCCCGGTCCACAATAACTATACCCTGGAAGGTGTTTTTCTCCGGGGTATTTTGCCCATGGGGTTCCAGGGAGTTTTGCTAATTTGGCAGCGATATCACCTCCTCGTTTTTTTTAAAGGTTCCTTGGGTTCCTTGGGTTTAGAAACAAATCTAAATTTCTTTGTACTACACTGTACGCATTTACCAGAAAGCGCTGATCGGTTATTTTTAGTTGTAATCGTCGTCAAGTCATCTGTGCCAGTACGCGCCTTACACTTCACGCAATATAGATCCATAATTTATGTATAGAGATATGAATATAATTGATTTTTCAGCGACTAAAACAAGAGAACCAGTGAAGCATCATGCAGCGCTACCAAACTCTATCCGCGCAATTATAATCGGGCCATCTGGATCCGGTAAAACGCAATTGTTGCTCAATTTAATAATGAGATGGATGAAGTGGGATAAGTTGTATTTAATTGCCTCTAGCGTAGACGACCAACGATGCTATGAAGTGCTAAAAGATTTTAATGAAAACGCCTCAGAGATTGCCGGCGAGGATGTTATTGAATTTATAACCGATATTGACGAGGCGCCATCCGTGAATGACCTCGATGGAAGTATCAACAATTTAGTTGTATACGACGATGTCATGTTAGATAATCAAAAAAATCCTGCTAGAATATTTTCCAGAGGCAGGCATAAAAACACGGATGTGATCTATGTCACTCAACGCTACACTCAGATTCCAAAAGTGATTAGAGATAACTGTAATATGCTTGCTGTATTCAACGGCGTTGATACACATACGCTACGAAATATTTGGCAGACATGGTGCTCCGATATGGACTTCAATCAATTTAGAAATTTCTTTAGTCATGCTCAGTCTGCCCCACACGGATTTGTAACAATAAATTTACATGACCCTCGAACACGATATCGTATCGGACTGGATCAAATATTCGGTTAACCCCAACTGAAAGTTCTAGTGAGTGACAACGACGTTGTAATCCCTTTTTCCCAAAAAATCGATGGAGGATTTCATTAATTTCATTGATTTTTTCATATTTTTTTTTGGGACCTAATCCATGAAACGATATCAGATTCACACACACATTTTGGACCTGATGTCATTGGTTTCATTGTTTTTAAGCGTGATTTCAGTGAAAACTTGTCTAAAAATGTTGTCCGGCTCACCCTCTCTGCTGCTCAGTCTCTTTGTCATACAAATAGGAAGCTTTCCTCCTTTGTTTAATGAATACAATTGACCCAATAAGCCAAGTTGACACCAAATAAAGCAGATAACAGCATTCTAAGTGTTTATGTTGGATTTGGGCGTGAAAATGGGGAACTTGACACGCGAGAAATTATGCAATAATTCAACATTCCAGCTCAGATTATTAAGAATATATAAACAATGGTTTTCGGTGTATCTTTAACAAATATGAACAACAAAACCTCATCCCTAATGAAAGCACAGTAACCGTATAAATATGCTTTTCTAGGCAAAACATTCTAGGATAATTTGTCTGTAGCTTGTGATTAGGTAACTTTTACACAAAACGAAACCAAATGCCTCATTTTCTCTCAATCGATATCACCAAATCACTTTAGGGTATACAAAATTCATATATTCACCTAAATCGTATCTATCATAATCTATGTATTGATTCACTGTCTTGGTAATTAAGACCAAATATAATTTTCTTGCTGAATTTTCCTTCTTTGGAATGATATTGCTTGGTGCGATACCGAGAAATTAAATGGGTGAAATTGAATAAAACATAACCAATATTTTTTTTAAAAACTCCATCAAGTGTTTGACAGCATACTTATTATACCCTCTTCCACCCATGCGTGCTAAAAGCCAGCTATCTCTTGAAATTCTACATCTCCAAATTGGTCGTCTTTATACAATTTGAAGAAACATTGATTTTGTCCAATAGTAAAGTAATATTGGTGTAGATGAATTTCCCACGAAAGTAGAATACATCTTGAAAACGTTTGTTCAATGGTATGTGGAAGGGAACATGACGAAATTGAAAACCTTGCAAACTAGACTCATTTGGGCCAACAATATAAACTTTGCAATTGAAAAGAACTACTGTTGATATGTGATGCCCACCGAATAGTTTGATAAGATTATGATATCTTAGACAAGATATATTCGAGGACGAGTTCAAGAATTGCATCCACAAAGTATACCAAGATCTATATCAATGAGGGAAAAAGGTAACACGTTAGAAATGCTGCTTTTACAGCTAATGGTTATTTTGTTGACTAACAAAGTTTCGTTTGTCAGGAAGTGTTCCTCGCAGCTGATTTTTGTCAAATAAAACCATTTCAGTCTCTTACGATTACCAAATCTCAATCTGACAGCTTTAGGAATGAAACGTCGGATAATACAAATCAGAAATCATTAGATCTTCTGTGTGCTTAAATTCCAAGAAGCGAGTACACGTATTACCAGGTACGTCTTCTTTTATTGAAATTTTACCTTCTGAGTCATGCAAATGTGACAAATAATTTCAGTCAATATGTGTTTTGCCGTGCTTCTAAATTCACAGTGCCTATCAATACAAAGCAGCATATGATAGATTTGTATATGGATGGATATAATCAAAAATCATACTCAACATTTTCTTCAATTGTCGAAAAAAACCATTGTGTTGAGTAAGATAATCACGTATTGTTGATTTGACAAATGTCGAAACGCTTTTCATAAATTAGGGGTCATTCTTTTAAAATATCAGATGATACAAGTGACAAAGCTCGACGGTGTATAATATCAAGAAGACAACGAATTTGTGCATCGTCCGTGCACTATTTCTAAACACATTAAATCTGCACTATATAAATTATTCCGCTATCTCGAAGGAGTGATTGTTTTTCAAATTGGCTTTGCTGCAACATTGCGTTTTATTTCAGCTCTTATTATTGTATTTAGAGATCGCAACTCCTTTACTGCAATCAGCAAAATGATAAACAAAAATTAGAGATTGTTGGGATAGAGTTTGATGCTGCAGGGATACAATATTGATATCATACACATTTAGGGAAAATATAACCGGACTTCAGATACACTTTCAGGTATATATACGTTCTATGTTGTTATATTTTGTACATATTTGTGTTATTCATAAATGTTCTTGTGTAATTTATTTGTATATTCTCTTTGTTTTACCAATATGTAAAAAAAAATCTTCACTGAATATGTTTCATTTTTCATTATGAGGGGAGGTGTTATGCATATATCGTTTTTCAATATCTGTTATTTGCTTATCAGTAATAAATTTGTGTTTTTAAGCCTTAAAAAAGTCGTGATAATTGACCTGTGTTCATGTTGAGGTGATTTGACATTGGATGATTCATTCAGTTACGTTATGCTGCAAAAAGGTCGAATGCTATCAAATAATTCATTCATTTTAAATATGTTATTGGTTTTACATCAGTCTGCAGTGAATAATGCTGTTCTTTGAATTGGTTTCTAATTACAAAGTGCTATTTGACTCTGGCCTAAAATATAATTCCAATACAAATGTTAATGTATTCAAATGAGTTCTGGACAATGCAATTTTGTTGGTACACCAGCACCTTCAATGATCTGAAATTTATTCGGAACAATCGATTCGTTTTAACTTGTATAAATCTTTCATGATCATTTTGGAATGTAATTCATAAGACTAGGCTGGATTTTAAAAAAGTCACACACGTATTGAAATATTTTACCATAATATCTTTTTTATATTACAAATTTAGCTGACCAATCAGTTTATATTTCTTGGATATCTTCCAAAAACTGTCCCTAATGGAAAAATGTGCAAGTAAGGATATAACTGGTTTTCACTAGTGACTTGGAGTGACGGAAAGTAAATGTTTAACTCTTATCTATGCCATTAAAATAAGGAATATAAAAGAGTGAAAAGTAACACGTTTTGAAAATGCAAAACATAATTGATTTGCCTATACTATAAATTGAAAGGAAAAACACATTAAAAAACCCAAATAATCATAGAATTATGGACACAAGTCCTAATAATTTAAAGTCCTTCATAAAACTTGAGTGGAAATCCAAACCAATTCCAACGATGAATATGTTGCTGTGCTTGTGAAGACATGCATTGTGTTATTGGACCAAGAGTCTTCAGTTGAAACACAGTAGTATAATTCCTGATTTGATTTCACTATAAATTCTAGTGAATGTCTGTCCATGGATAATATTTTATGAGTACTCAGTATTTCTAAAGAAATATCACTTCAATTGAATAATTTAATAAGAAATACATTCCTGCCAATTAAACTGCTTGACACGATATTATAGCAAAACGATTTTGCTAAACCATAAATCACGAAGGAATAATTTTTCCAGTAACAAGATTATACAATTTTCCACTTGACCTCAGGTCACAATTAGAATTATTCAAAAATAACTTACCTATAGAAACATAACTAGATAGTTCTTAATGTTTACAAAATCAAATGTTAGCTATTATTAGAAAGTATGTTACTAAACGTGTCATATAAAACATGAGTTATATCAGATACATTAGGTAAATTGAAGACAATTAAAATAACAACGCCAGACCCAAAAGTATATTTACTTCTATTAATAATCATCCTGATATTAAACTCGTACGCATAGATAATATTTTAGCTATTTATTTGCTGTTTGCATAATTTTAAAGAACAATGAAAAATTCATCAGTTCAAGTATAAAATAAACTTGAGTTTGGACAAGATTGACTCCAACATAAAATATTACGCTATAATAGCATAATGAAATATTTTTTTTAAAAATATTGAAAAAGCAACTACCAAACAAAGGAACTTAAATATGCAAAGCAGATCACATTGTTTCTCATATCTCACTTTTTATTATGTGTCCCATTTTATTGACTGCTTAAATTATACACAGGGTACTTTTTTAACTCGTCAACCGACAATAGGATTCCGCGCTTTGTTAAAAAGTAGATTCTAATTTTGATTTCCAGTTGAAATCATGTATTTTACTTTTGTAACTTAATGCCTTTATTTGTATTTATTACATATTTCATAGTGAGATGCTGGAATATATTAGTGGAGTGAAAGGTATATCGCCACAATGGTCATATCGCTTTTATCGCCACGCTTTTGATGTCAGATTCATACCTACATTTTAGCTATTTTGCAAA